>JAQIVE010005880.1:0-12245 GCA_034698285.1 Sminthurinus bimaculatus | reverse complement strand
TTCCTCTACTTTGGATCTTGATTGTTTATGTAAAACGGGTAGATTTGAACCCCGTTTTAAAGTGACAACAAGCTCCTCAAAATTTGCTTGAGCATCGTTATAAGTACATGTCACTCCCATTTTATATTGCATGCATATATTAGCACTCCATTAAATATAAACATGCCGCAAAAGTAGTTGAAAGGTAGTAAAAATAAAAATAAACTGACTTTATCGTGTGTGCATAATGAGTACCTTGAACTGAACGGACTGATACTGATATACTGAAACTGATACGAATATCACATGTGTGCCTTACTTATAAATTTACCTCAAGATTTACAATTTATGACTTGAATATGTGCACACACACACACACACATAATGCACAATTTTATATTCACACACCTACTTACTTAAGATTAGTTTACATGTTCATGATGATGTTCACCAAATTTTTTTTGGTAGTCTACATTTGCAATCTTTTTATGCATGTATAATGTTCAATATATGTATTCATTTTTGCCTCTTTCTTCTTCCTCGTCTTCTTTTTGTTGTTGTTCTTGCTCTTGCTCTTGGGCTTCTTCTTTTTCTTTTATTGGTCTTAAAAAGAGTTGCTCACAACATGAGCTAAGCAGAATTCCTCCCATTCAGTCATTCATTCATGCTCGTTACTTGAATTTTTATAACATTTACCATTTACTTTACATTATGTTTGCCCAACTTTAGCTGTGTATGCGTATTGTACATCTATGTATCTATATGTAACTTGGTGGCTCTTTGCTTTTTACCTATAATATTTCGATTGTGTACAAGTATGAATTAAACGCGTAATTTTAGCTTAAATCACCACAGGGTGCACTATAAAACATCCAAAAATTCTTTGTTATTTGCCATGCTATAAATCTTTCCTCCTGTGATTTTTTTTGAGGGGGAGAACACAACACAAAACAATAACACCATGTACCATTTCCCAGGTCCTTTTTTTGCTATCAATGTATCACTAGTAACTAGTTTAGTTGTTCAGTATGGATATGGGTAAAGTTAAAGATAAAAGGACGAGAGGCTCCAACAACACCAAATAACCAACTGCATACTTGAAACACCAAATACGAATAAGTTTGCTCCACATTTTTTATCATCTCGACATTGACTTTGTTTTTTCTCGTCTGTGCTCAGACACACTCAATCTCAACTTAATTTTCATATTCATTGTTCACAGATTTAAATTATTGGATCAATAATTGATTGCTCGTTCGTGTATATTATAATATATAACTGGAAAACTCCATTTTGAGAAAAAATAGGGAGTCAACCTCTTTCAAGAAATTGCATACATCTATGTACTATGTATACAACATCACGTCTTAATCCTTTGTGTGTAATGAATGATATGATTCACTGGAAAATTAAATGCTCATGGAATATTCTCAGAAAATGAGTAGAGTGCTACTTGCAGAGCACAAATCCAAATTCAATGCAATGCGACCATAAATTATGTTGAATTTTTCACACATTCCTTAGCTTAAAAAAGGTGGTTTGGGTGTTGGAGATACACCTGAATCTAAATAGACAGAAAAAAAATCAAAAAATCGCCCTAGGTCTACACACTTGTTTCATTTTTCACTGGCAAATTGCAAGTTGTAAAATACATACATACATATATGTATAGCATCTCACCGTTTGGGGATTTCTGCTCCAATTTTATACCAACAGAAACAAAATGCATGCATATATATAATATACATATGCATCTGTACTTCATATTAGCATTACACGGTTTAGCGAATCTCCTTTTTATTTTTCGCGTAATATCCGTTAGTTTGAACTTTTCATTTTTGTACATCTAATTCAGTAATTCCACATCTTTTTACATTTTGTACATAGATGCAGATGCCGACTGAAGAGGCTTTTTATGTATATTTTACATTTTTACATGTTATGTATGTATATGATTTATTTTTAATGCGCATCGCATCAAAATGTTTGTATGTAATGTCGGCTTTGTACTTCCATTATAAAAAAAAGTAGAAACAGAACATTTAAGCCCTCTTTTATATTAATCTTCTTGTTATTAAAGGGCTTCTTTCTATAGAGATGAACACACGTGGAACTTTTCCATGTAAAAATATTGTCCTGTTTATTTTGTTCCTAGTTCCTAAATTTAATAGACACTTTTCCTGTACTTGTACCTACGGGACCGATACACATGTTCAGAGTGTCTGTACATATGTAAGTACAGTTGAAATTTTGTAAGAATGAGCTAAAGAGGTTTCAGATGAAAAAATTCACGTCATTCACATTGAATCATTTTTAACGCTACAGCAATTATTACTATTATTACAGTCATTTACCATACAACTTATACACGCATTATGCTTGTAAGAATGTACATAAGGATACAAAATCCTCAATCCTCACTGCATATAATATTTACGTGTATGTACTATGCACACAAGAATTTCTCAGTACTACGGTACGACTGCATTCCAAACTTGAAACTATACATTTTTATTTTCATCTAGTAATTAAAGCAAAAGATACATCCATCCATACATGCATGTATACTACACATTCAGCATTGTAATTACAAATATAGTAATAATCGTAATGTTTAATTGCAGAAAGGGAGCACAACATCAACATGCAACTCTAATATACTTCTAATATACTACTGAACCAATTTGTAATTTTTTGCCTGCAATACCTATCTGCAACCTAAGTAATTTCATATTTATCTGTGCAACTGTGCAACATAGTTTTTAGAGCTTATACAACAATATATATCATATTATCATGTGGAAGTCTCTGATTAATTTGGGGTAATTTCACATTTGTGTGACCAACCAACAGAGCAGAGTGCAGTTGCAGTGTACACACTGTAGAAAATCTCCCACAGAAAGAGGGAGAACGAGAGGGAGAAAAAGTACATAGTAAATTTTTTGTACATTTTCTAACAGTAGTTCAGTTGTAAAGTCTGAAGGTCTCAACTTTTTTCAGTGTGTATATATGTAACACACATACACATAAAATGAACGCAAGATGAGTTCAAAGATTGAAAGATCAGCAGTACCTTTATCTGTAAAAATTAATTGAGCATCAATTAATTGCCGTAATACTTCATCATGATGGCTGTTAATTTGTTTGATAATAAGAAAATCGGAAGTCATAAACACTAAACACAGCATAACATATAACATTACATACAACATGATGTATAACCACAAAATGAGTAATACAAAGTCAAAGTCAAATTTAACAACTAGACACCTAATAATGTTCTTATAAATATAAAGTCAAAAAAGTAAAAATACTACTTACATATCAGATTTTTAGTATCTTAATGTAATACAAAGGTATAATGTGTATATTGTATGTATATACACATTTTCGTAGTATTTAGTGGTTTGATTAGATATAGGTAGTCTAAAAAGTAGTAATAAGGAAGGCAGGCGAGGATAAGAAAGATGTTACGGTCATATTATATATATAGAAAGGATGCGACAGGATGATTTTGTGTGCATCTCCGTCTCAACTCATCTCATCTCATCTTCATTGCACCTCGAGCTTCATCAATTTATTTTCATCACCAACTTTAGACGGAGGAGAAAAACTCAGTGGTTCATTCATCACATCATTTA
Organism: Sminthurinus bimaculatus; assembly: GCA_034698285.1. Taxonomy (NCBI): domain Eukaryota; kingdom Metazoa; phylum Arthropoda; class Collembola; order Symphypleona; family Katiannidae; genus Sminthurinus; species Sminthurinus bimaculatus. The sequence goes on along the minus strand of JAQIVE010005880.1, from coordinate 8,625 downwards.
ATAGCTGACTCATGCTTCCATGTATCTACACACTACACACACACATATACATAGATATGTACTTTGAAGCTTCGCAAGAGCAACCTTGTTCTTGTTAAATTTTGTAAAAACTAAATTACCGCAAAGCCTTCTCTTTTTCCTCACTCGGTGCATTCTATCAAATGGTTGACTTTGACGACTAAATAATAACAATGGCAGAGAGGTATCTAAAAGCGGCCGAAAAAAAGAAAGAAGAACCAAGAAATTGTAGACACCAAACGACAATTTACAATTTTAAACTTTAATAGATAAAGTTGTACGGATATTTTTATACATTTATGTATATACGCTCCATTCTAAAAGGTCTGAATAAGTTGCCTTTACATACATAAGTACAAACCTGTATCACATTCGTATTCGTGTATCGTACAATATAATAAGTGCATTTAGTTTAGTGCTATTATCAAGGTGAGCAATTTTTAGCTCCGTCTTCTCCTCATCATTCAGACATAAACATAATATATAACTAACTTTAAAAGTAATGATGATTTCCTGGTGGATTTTATGTTGCATTTCATTCATTCACTTCATATCATCATCATTTATTATAAGCACCATTATCATTATCAACATCAAATGAGAGAAGAAGGAAAAATCACCCTTTGTTTTATTCCTCTTCTCAACTTCACACATACTACACAAAAAGCATTAAAAACCAACTCCCATCGGAATATATTTTTGTTTCTCTGTGCTGTGTATGTATAGATAAATAGATTGATATTTGCTCATTAAATAATGGACCCGTGAACTATAAAGTATAGAGCAACATGTAGAAATGATATAAAATAAAAACGTGTATCTATAAAGGATCAAATTTTCCGCTCCAGTGCCCAGACCAGAGTCTTTATAGTTATAAATGCAAAATATCAAAAGTCAGAATGATAAAACAATAATATCATCGTTTTAGTGGGTAAAGTATCCTGGAAAAGGGTGACAGATGGATGAATAAAAATTTTGTACCTTTAGATACATGGACGCGTTTACACTTTTCAAGCCACCCCACACCAGTAAAACAACTACCCGGAGGCCCAACAAGCCTTGCTTTGTCGTGCTGTGCTGTATTTGTAGTGCATGGCATTACGTTGCATTGTATCGCATTACGTTACATACAGACAAATTCCAGGAAGGTGTACGTAGGTACATACTACATACCGATACAAGATACAATGTGCATCAACAGGTCTCTATGGTGTGTGTTCCATGTGCTTTTTTAACATGCCTACTTTTTGAGTTGTTCCATAGAAGAGGGTGGAGTTGTTACATATTATGAAAGTGTAAGTTTCAGTATGAAATATTGAGCTCTTGTACACAACAGACAATATATCATGTTATGGTAATGTGGGTAAAACATCTATCTGTGTATAATAATATTTATACGATATGGACAAACTAGGAAAAAATTTGTTGCTATAATTTATTCCACGTCCATGTCTCCCTCTTTACTCTTTACCTCTCTCTAAATACCTCTGAATGGAACATGAAACTACAATAACGATAATAATATTATTATCATTAAGAAAAGGGGATGAGAAAGAGACAAAGGCCAAAATAAAAAAAAGATTAAAGTAAAGGCTGGCTGCTTTCTCTCTCTTTCGGGTTTTCTTTCATTTCATATTTCATCCCCCTTTTGTTCTGTTTTTTAAGCGAAGCGTGAAATTTACAGTGAAGAAAAAAAATTGTGCGTAGGACTTGTCTTATGACTCATGATAATGTAAAACGTTTAAATGACATAATTATACGGAAATATTCATATTCATATATCATCATTTTGATAATACTCATATAGGCTCATGTGTAGTCATCATCTTGAAAAAATCGAAGTATATGTACAACCACACATTTTTTTGCCACAGTCTCAAATATCCAGCGCTAAAGTCAAAGAAGCTCCCTTGAAAACTTCAAAATATGCCCCTCTGGCTTCTTCTGATTCTGGTTTCTTGTTAGCGTGCGTAGGTAACTCGTTTTGAATGTCCATGCCCATATTCACACACTGGATTGGATTGGAGTCAGCGTGAATGTGTGTGTGTGTGAGCCAGAAAGCAGCTAAGGTAAGGCAAAATGCATTGGACGGAATAATAATGAGTGGAAATAAAGTTCCGGAAAATTTTCCTCCTTCGACAAAACACACATCCTACATCCGTATACATGGTAATAATAATAATAACAATAACAATATTGTGGTTCTGGCTCTCTGGTTTCCCTTCTGTCGTTTTGTTACACGTTACACGTATACATTGATATTCACATATACATAAAATGTAAAATAACGAAATGGAAAGCGGAATGTCAATACAAAAATGCCCTTCGAAATTGCTGGAATAACTTCCCTAAACTCCATAAAGCGTTTCGTGTTACTCAATATACTAATTTTCTCACAGTTTCACAGTCCCACAGCGTCACACAAGGTACAACACATCACATCAAAATAATTACACATATGGTTTTGTTTTCAAAGACCTATATATATAGTATATATGGTCTCACCTGGATAGTTTATTGTTACAAGAAATTGTTGTTTTTTCCTCATAGTTGTAAAAGAAGACGAATCCTAGGTAATTATATCGTTTATGCATACAATAATTTCATGCCGCACAAAAGTTACAAGAAACTAATGCAGAGTATAGCATAATAATATATATTACCATTATTCCAGATTGAGATTGTTTCCACATTTCACATACATGGAAATTCCTAAGGTCGCCTTGAATTTATTTACAACATCTTTGGTTATTCTAGTAGTTACCTTTGTCCATATTTTTTCCATTATAAAAACACACAATTTAGTAAATGGGCATGTAATTTGATGGTAATTATTATTCTCATGCTTGCTTTTCTTGTACTCTTTTGTCTTCCCTTTTACATTTTACATTTATATCCCGACGATAAACACAATCGCGAACACGAACAAGTTTGATACAGATTACATTATTTATTATTATATACTTTATGGCAAAATCGGAGCTCCTCATTCTCATTTGCAAATGATACATATCTAACATTATAGCCTCTCATCAGCACAAGCCAAAGTAAAAAAAACAAAACAGATCGTTTCATGTACAGTGAGTACACATATAATCAGTAACGGCTAATCAGTATTCAACACTCGAGTCAAAGTCAACTAGGGTAAAAATTATGTAGCAATAATAAATAAGAATGGTTGTAGAACGTTTTGTTGCTGACGACAAGGAGCAGCAGGAGAAGAAGAAGAAGAAGCAGAAGAATAAAAACCTAAACTATGAAATTGGAGCAAACAGCAAACTACAAACTTTGCATATATTATTGTATGTGTATATTAAAAAGTATATAGACAGTAGAATGGACAAGAGGGAGCAGATTTCTGCTACTGATACAGATATAATGGACGATTGTGATTATCACATACGATTCATCTTGAATCTTAAAAGATAATTATAAAAGACACCTGTATATGTATATCTTTATGTATCCATAATATTGCAGCTCTAGCTGTGTATGTACGATACGATAAAATACAGATACAAGGTAGACTAGCTAAAAAATCAGTAATTAATTACATACATACAGCTATCACTTTTGTTTGCATTTACATAGATAACGATTTTTTCAGTCTTTAAATTCTACTCATACACAGGACAGGAGAAGAAAGAGGAGCAAATTGTATCAAATTGTAAGTACTTACTTGGTAACAAAATACGAACTGTGCTGCAATTATTACAATTATGACTATTATTATTCTATCCTGTGCTCAGTGAAGCCAACGAAAAGTTATTCATTAGTGAGAGTACATAAATACATGCAGAATACAGAGGGTAAACATTAAACACTGTATGATATACATTATACTATCTGATCTTTCTCTGTCTGAGATTGAACTTCTGTCTGATCTGAGGCAATCGAGTAATAATGAGATTATTGCATATTACTATTTATTTTAAAAGGTGACACGCTGCATGATTTTTTATAATATGTATACATACACACACACACAAGTCAAAAGTCTCTCACTCCTTCACGTAGATTAAGCTGGGACCAAATTGAGTAGTCAACGAAATTGGCAATTTAACTTTAGTTGCTACACTTATGTACGTGTATCTATGCATGTGTACGTACATTCGCCTCCTTATTATTTTTATTTCTATTGCTCAATTCGATTCACCCCACTAATACTAATACTACACATGCACGTATGACCCATAACTATATGAGTAATGCAACGCAAGATTCCATTCAAAAGGTTAACTTTAGAGCCTAAGTCGTACTCTTCCCATAATAACATATTGTATCAAACAGAATAAAAATGAATATTATAAATAATGAGTTTAGAGTTTAGACTGTCTACTATAATTTGATTCTGATTACTAAAGTACCATTTTATTATTATTGCGGTGCCAGTAGTGCAGTAGTGTCAAGCAGTATCAAGCCATAGGCATATAGAGTATAGAATAATTTGCACACTCTTTTACGTTTCAGATCAAACATGAAACATGTGCTTAAAGTTTATTACGGTGCAACTTAAAAATATAAGCATATATAATAACCAAACATACTTTTGATTTTTACCTTTACAGTTTATTGTACTGGCACCGCTCGTTTTGTTCGTATATTATGCATTATTTACTTTTAATTTTTAGATAATAATGCCAGACATTTTAGGACGGACAAAAAACACCTAATAATATGCCAATGCCGACATTCAAAATTCAACCTACCATTTGCTATTCAGTTAGTGTACAATATAACTGTATCTATACAGAAAAAAAATCAAATAATTGATTGCATCACCAACAAGAACGAGACTCATAATCACCGTCATTATTACTATTATTATAATATATTGGATTGGAATTAGAATTGCTCCACTATACTTTGTACTTGAGGTAAGTGTGATTGTATAAGTTCAAAGAAAAATCTAATTGACTGTGTTTGAACATTTACAGACAGAGGCAAAGGGAGAGAGGGCATGAGTTGTTAGACCATCATAATAATATTTTTATATCATGTCACTAGTGTCTTTTACTCTTATCATTATTTCAATCTCAATCTCGTCTCGAGGATTTGAACACTTTGACTCGAAGCAATACAAATCCACATCGACATCCAAGTCCAAATCTGGATAGGCAACAGAATCAAAATCAGAATCAGAGTATCAAAAATCAAGTATCAGTGGGTAATTCAATGTGATATCTGCAAGATACAACTTGAGATGCAATTTAATCACATGTATATCTATAGATATACAAACATACACTGCACTGATATACATCAACTAGATTTCCAAGTTGTCTTGACTTTACAAAGGATGACGACTACGATTTCGACTATATAAACTATGCCGAGACGGCAAGATGCATGAAGAAACTAGACTTAAATTCACGAGCCGCTGTTGGGTTTGCTTTGCTTTAAGTCTTTGTCAAGTTTTGATGTCTTGTGTTTTGAGCTGTCGGCATCGTATCATATCACATCATAATACAAACAATCTTGAGAGTATCTGTATAATGTGTATACGGCTATGATGACATGGTTTGTTTTCATGTTTCTTCCTCTGTAATATTATATTACACCTACTGAAAAATTTGAGTTGAAGTTTTGTAAACATATAGTCGCAGTTTACTGTGATTGCTGTTATTGTTGTTGTGTATACATAGTTATTTCTAGGTATATACAATAATAAAAGGGTGCGTCCACACCAAAACAAATTCCATTAATTTGAATCCCGAATGTAAGTCAACCGAACCAATTTTTCTACCCCATTTTCTGTCATAACTACACACAGAAACAGATTCAAGTATACAGAACAGACAGAAATGCAAACTGCGACTGCAATCTGTATCTTTAATAATGACATTATTATTAAATATATATATGAGAGAGTAATCCACGTGAGAATGGAACTAAATTATAATTTGCTCTAATGAACTGTACCAAAATAATTGCTATATATTTTTGATACATGATATTATACAAAAAAAATGAGAATGAAACGAAATTTGCCACAGAGCAGTACATAGATAGACAGTAGGCAACTGCTGACTATCTTGTCTAGTTTTTCTTCTTGATTTGGGACTCCTGTGAGAGTCGAGACTAAGATGCAAAATCTTGCAAATTATGCAGACTACAACGGTTGAAAAAACTAAACTATGCAACTAGGCAAACTAGGGGAATCATTAGTTATGCCTCTACGTATGTATCAATGTTTGTGTGTAAAGTTGCACAGGTTACATTCAAGCAAAGTCTTAATCCTCTCACTCGTCATTTTGCAATCCTAGTTTTCTCATAACTGATCATTAGTTTAAATAACTAGAAATATACGTAGAATATGCATAACTTTTTAAGAGTCTGTTGATGTCGACTGATGTAGACTAAAGTTTTAATTCTAATTCAGCATCACAACCACAATGGCTGGTTTTAAATACTATTAAAAATTAATTGCACGGTTATTTTTTATTCTTACCAAAAGAAGGGTCCAAATATTAACAACAATAAGGTGGCAAGAGAAAAGAGTCCACAAACAAAATGTTTTAAAATCCGTGTTAAAATGTCCAAATTGGGTTCACAATAGAACTGATGACGATGGAAAATCCAATAAATCTCACGAGACAAACAAACAATAATCCAACTTCACTCAAACGTTCATGTGTATTTAATATTATTCGAATTGTAAATAGGAATTCTCCACGCTTTCAAAGATCCAAACTGTCGTCGACGTCGTATTATTCACTTTGTTATGTTTTTTTTTGTTGAAACTTGCACACTTTTGAATTTAATTTTTTGAGGATATCCTTCTTTCTTTAGTCCACTGAAATGAATTGTTATTTCATTCAGATATATATGTATACATATATATATAGAGGGAACAGGCGGATAAATGATTATTCTATTATATATTCGCCACTGTCGTCACTTTTTTGATCCCATTTTCTTGTATTCTTCTTTTTTTAATTTCACTTGTTGACTTTTCCGTCTCGTACACAAAATAGACACAATAAAATATAATATTTCAATTTTCCACGGATTATTTATCTATTTATTCACTGAGAAATTGTCCACACAGTCCATTTACGACCTGCAACAAGATTTCGATTTTGGCTGTGATTCTGAATTTGGGTCTCCACCTTTATTTGAACTCCATTGTTGAATTCGGGATTGTTTTTGGAATTCGTCTCAATTTTCAAAACTGTCACTAGCATTGTGATTGCACATTCAAATGTTTCATTTGACTTTCGAATTTACACATTCAACTTTTTTAGATCCAAATCCAATCCAGGGTGTTTCACTTTGATTTCAATTTTTCACCTTTTGATTTCACTGTTGATTTTTTTTCCAAATTTTGATCCAAAATCAATTCACCAAGTAACTCGGGAAAACAAGTCAATGTTTAAGATCCGATTAATTAAGCAGAGGAAAAGTCGGTTAAACGGAAATAAAATTATTATTAGTAGATTATATTATTATTTCAATTGGGAAATTTAACGCCAACTTTAGACTGTATATTCAAATTCTTGATGTTTTCCTTAGTGGTGGAAGGGAAGCACTGAAAAAATCAAGTTATGATTCATAAAATGGATTGAGCGAAACAAGTTGTTGTATCTGTATGTACTTATATATGTATATTAGTTGAAGAAGTATGGAAATGGCCTCTTGATCTTAGTCTCTTCCAAAGGGATATTAACACTTAAAAATCGTCCTCATATGTAGCACAGATGCACACTGAACTACAATATAGGCAAGCGGCAACGTACCACGTATGTATAAATCTACAACGTGAAAACTGGCTGAAGGTAAATGAACAAATAAATTTCTGTCTGAATATCTCTGTGTACAAGGTGTATCTCTCTTTATCATGTATTATATTTTCTACTGGTATAGTAGTCAACTAGCCGCTTCTTGATGCTTGATGTATGATGATGATGATAATAATAATAATATGATCGTCTCCTCCTCGATCAACCAGTAGAAAATCCTGTGACGTTTTCTTTCCCTACTGCAGAATCTTCAGCAAGCATATAATATAGAGATGCGTATACACACACACACATACATACACAGATAATATTCCGATATCGAGTATATAATTCAAAGATCACGACTAATTCCAAAAACTTGAAAAGAGATGGAATGGAAACTTTTCTGTACGTATGGATAGGCACATGCATGTATAATACGCACTCAATGTCGATGTTCGATGGATATTGTCGATAGTTGATAGGTGATGGGGAGTTGTTGGTTGTAGTAGTTGGAAGAACTCTCCAAAAAATCAAGATTCTCTCTATCCTTCTGCAATACAATAATTATATTATTATTATTACAATAAATTGCACAGGGAGAGAAAAAGGAAAAGACAGATAGATTCGAGGAGCACTTTTACACACTTTTTACTTGATTTCTTCGCATAATATAATATCGTACATATGAAAATACAATATAGATACACAATATTCAATAATGTGTATTCGTCCTCAAAACTCCGTCCAAACCACACTGTCTATATCATCATATATAATATTGTATTATATTATATTATATATATATATCAAGCTGGGATAAGAAACTCTTGTTGTTCTAGTGAGTCGTAACGGGTCAAAGGGAGAGAGAGAGAGAGAGAGAAAA
>JAQIVE010005879.1:0-12246 GCA_034698285.1 Sminthurinus bimaculatus | reverse complement strand
GAAATGTGATGTAATGTAATGTGATATGAAATTTAGGAAATACCAGGGTATACATATAATATAGTTACAAGATGGCCAGTTTAGAGATGAGCTTCATTTGGATGGACCATCAACCCCACACGTGATTTTCCCACCACTATTCCAGCTCTCCGGCAATTCTTCTCCATGTATACACTATGTATACATACTTAGTTCTGATGTGAAATCCTCATCATTTTCTACTTTCTCAATTCATTTTCTTATTCATCTTCATCTAAATTCTAAAGACAAACTTTATCCACTATTTGTGTGATACATGCTGAATCTTTGTAAAATGCGGACGCACATGTATTTTCAATCTTTAGAACACGCAAAAAAATCAACTAGATTTAAAACGCTGTAGAAAAGATTGGTTTAAAATTGGAAATCGAATTGATTTTTCAGAAATACATGAAATTGAAGAAAAAATACCTTTGATGGGGGATTATCAATAATAATGATATTTATACCATGCAACCATTTTTAACTCGGTAAAGAGATATTTATGTATACCAATTTTTGCAGGGGGTAATCCTGATTAATTTTTTATCATAAAATGTGTGTACATATTTGTATAGATTTCAATAATTGGAGAATTGGAAATTTATTTTTTGAAAAGAATGGATAGAATGGGTGAAGAAAGGCGGAGAGAAACCTCGAGAGAGCTGATTTAATCTATGTAGTCTAGAATGGCAAGATCTTGTGAAAGAGAGACTTTAGATTTAGAAGAAAAGCAGAAGGAAAGGAAATGAAGATGATGAGGAATAGAAAAGCAGAAAAGCTGGCCAAGCTGGATGAACTCTCGAGAAGACGAAGACGAAGAAGGAATGAAATAAGAAAGAAGGTCCAAAGTGGAAAAGGAAATAGAGAAAGTTAAGTTTTCCCTCTTGCTCTCTCTCTCTCTCTCTTGCTCTCTCCTCGTTTTAAATGCTCAGTTTATTCCGACTATACGTAATACGTACATACATACACGTTTAAGAGCCCTTTTCATCCTCTTCATTTTACACAATATTTTATCCCAGGGCAAAGCTATGAAAGAAGAACAAGAAGAAGTTGAGGCTGAGAAGGAGGATAAGAAGCAGCAAGAAAAACGTGCATATATACACCGCTGTAAAAGCCGAGTTGCGTCGCGTTTTAGTTACGCTCATGATTAGTCATCAACTTGCCCTCCTACGCAATGCTGCCCGGACGTATGTATGTAAAAGTATGGGGAACAATCTTCTCAAGAAACTATTAAACATTATATTACTATGAAGACGTTCACAATTCGAATTGGAATTGGAATCGGAATTGAATGTCCTTTCCTTTTGCCATATCCATATCCGTACGCATTCCAAATTTGTCCTAATATATACACGACTGTACCTATACATTATACATACAACATAAGAACGATGCCTGACTTTCCCCAAACTCGGAACTTTTCAACTTTATACTTACTTTACTTTAAACTTTTTTAAAGCCGCTAAATATAAGCCCAATTCAAGCCAACGGACTTTTAAGACATATTTTAATCTCAAGTTGAGCCGTTGAATTTTGAACCTGACCTCCAACTTGAATTTTATACATGAAAGGCAATTAAAACGCTCTAAAATACGTGCATCGTACAAACGTAGAAAAACACGGACAAGACAATCAATATTATCATCCCGCAATTAATTGTGAAAGCAGAGGAAGCATTTTCATTATTGACCATTTTGACGTGTATAGTGTATAATGGGAGTAGAATTTTATTGACTGCCGAGAAAAAGGGGAGAATCCTGAGCTTTTTGTATACATATGTATGTACATTATCAAAAGTGAGGTAAAATGTACTGTACCCATAATATACTGTATAAAGTAAAAATGCCGTGCACACTATACACATACACACACTTTGTCCATTTCTCCGTCTCTCCTTATCGCGGGCTCATTCATTTGACTCCATTTATATATTATACATACAATATATAATATGGCCAGGCTTTTGGTCTCTGTCTCAGTGAGCGAGTGTAGAGTGTATAGAGTGTAGCTTGGAAATTGGCATGAATTGCCATGCCATGCCATGCAATGTTGAATGTATTTAATATTTGATTGGACAGACATGCGTTATATTTTTTTTACATTCTATCCATTTTTTCTCTCAAACCTCCAAAAGCTCGTGCTACAGTGTTTTTTTTTCATTTTGCCTTCTACCTTTTGCTCTTCCATGCTCTGCTCTGCTCTTTTCTCTCCTGTTCTGTTTCGTGGGCTCATTTTACTTTTTTCCACCTCGACATTTGCCTCTGCCTCTGTAAACTGTACAGAGTATCCTACACTTTTTCCATAAGGTAACATGTAAAGTCTAGGCCTTTGGATAGAAAGGTAGACTCTATATGTATTTATGTAGTATGTAGATCCGCTCTCTCCTCGTCCCATCACAGCACAGACAAAGAGAGAGAGAGAGAGAGAGAGAGAAAAGGAGCGTCTAATAAAACCATTTGCCATGAAGTAATCTATCTCTTTCGGCTGTGTGCAAATCGGGTGTAATCATGCAATTCATTCATGGATTTATCTGCACTTTGCCTAATCATAATACAATAATCCTTCCTCATGCACCATTCCACGGGCATATCTATACCGCTTAATGCTCGACTTTCCACGTGCAACATCCAGTGTACAGTATACAGACTGCAGACTACTTTTTTCCTGCTACCGCGCTATTTTACGTAACAAAAGATGGACGCATGTATGTAAATGTTTCTGTATTGTATTGTATTGTGTTATGCTACATACTCTCGTAGAACACTTTTTCCTTGGAGCTGACACACTAATATAATAAAATATGCTCACCTTTCCTCCTCTAAACATTCCCCCAATTTTTTACCTTCGTCCACAATGAATTCATATGTACAGTATGTATGTGTAGGCTTATGCATTATTTTATTTTATGCGGCCATGGCACATGAAAAATATGAATACGGATATGAATAACTATACGGTAGGTATCTGTAATCTGTATTTTATAGGATTTTCCCCTTTAACCTTAATATGACTCGTCATAACAGTTGATGTACTTTTCCCATTTCTTGCTTTCTTTGTGTTTTTCCTTTATTTTGCGCCTCTTCTTTGATTTTTTCGTGAACATAGGAATACATAGTTTTCAGGGGAAAAGTCAGTTGAGAAGAAATGCCCGTAGAAAAAACTCTTATCAAATCTCGCGAAAATTTGGTGAGATTTGACAAGATTGACATTTTTTGGAAAGATTTTCGCATGATGCGAAATCGTCAAAATTTCATCAAAGGTTGATCAAAATTGAAATTGAAGATTTTCCACCAAAATTTTGCCAAAATTTCATGAGATTTTTTTCCAACAGACTTTAACCCCTGGTTAATTGCCTAATTATGGCCACTGAGCTTTTGGCATCAAAAAAGAGTTGTGATTATCGTTGTTGATTGAACAAATTTGTATTGTTTCCTTGCAGTTTCAAATAAATCCGTGGTAAATTCAAGTTGAAGTAAATTGAGCGTAATATTTTCCATATTCTTTCCTTCTCTTGTGTGCGTTTACGATTACGGGAGCATTCATAAAGCTGCTATGCTACTGGTATACGGATAATAATAAAGGTGTTCTATACGTATACATTCAGTTCTGACTTGACTTTTGACTAGAGGGAAAAGTTGGGAGTAAAAATGAATGACTTTTGGTCCTGGGTTGCGTTATTTCCAGAATTAAATAGAGATAAACAGTTTGCTTTCACGTGTACATTGCGTAGGGTTTAACATTGAGCAGTGAAAGATACAACGACTTTGGCTATACGACTGAAGAGTGAACAGTGTACAGTTTGAACTTTACAGTCTGCACCTTAACACTACCTTCCGATTTTATGTAACACAATTCAAAACAACATAAAATATGAGAGGTGAAAGTTGAGCAGCGTTGAAACTGAAACCGAAACCGAACGTTCTTTTTTTTTCCTGTATATACTGGCTAGTTAACAGTTATATCCATCCACCCACCCACCCAGCTCTGCCTGTGAATTGTGAGTTGGTTGGTATAGAGGAAAGTCAAAATCAAGTCAAGCGAGCTATAAAATCCATAGTAAAAATCCTCCAGGAAAACAAAGGCCAACCCAGAACCCAAACCGACATTCACATCCGAAGGCAACCTGAAGCTGGAGTTGGAGTTGGAGAATTAGGCAGGCAGGAGAATGGAATATGGTTGGCTCAAGTAATTGAGGAAAAGCTTATTGCTCTTACGAGCACTGATAGCGCAATAATAATCCTTTTATTTACTCCAAGTCATACCTGTTATTATGATTACTAGCCGTAAAAACTGTAAACCACCCGCCCGCCAACCTCCAGCTATATATTCTGTGTGTATTGTGTATAAAGTCCAAGTCGGAAAACCCGGGTGCCGGGGACTCTACAATTCCCGTGTTTATTTCAACGGACGTATATATAATCCAATCTCACAAGTTTATAGACACACTATACGCTTTTAAGAACGCAGTCGGGAAAACTTGTGTTTTGTATGTACCCAAAAGCTTTCGCAACCTTCTTAATAATTCCTCCAAATTTACAGAATTCAAAGAGACGTGACATCTGCCTTTAAAACAAAACAAAAAGCCGACTAAATATTCTTTGACGTACATAACTGTAAAATCTCCATACTCAAAAAAAATTTGATTTGTTTATTTTTAATGCACTCTCTGTGTGCCCAATACCCAGGCCAATTAAATGTCGGTATTTTTCCTTTACAACCAAATCAAAAGGGGGAAAAGGTTCACTTAAATCCGCAGACATATTCCCCCCCACAATGGTCGGTTTAATGATAGAAAAGCAAGAGGGGACAAAAACTTTTACTTTGTCACACATGTAACATGCATACATATGCAACCTCTATTTGTAGTAGTAATAATAATAGCATTATCGAGATCTCCCCTATTTTCGGTCTTCGGTACCGATCCCGATCCTGATCATCCTTCCCTACTTGATTCAATCTCTATATCTCTATCTAAATCTGCATCTCTCAATCTCTTGTTCTTTTGCTGCAGCGGACTAACAATGATAATAATAATACATCTATTAGTTATCATTAGGAGACAACTCAACCACATGTGATTCAAATTCGCTCATTCATTCATTCATTCCCTCCATTCTCTTTGGTTCCTTCATTCATTTATTCCTCCTCCTCCTGCTCTTGTCTTTCCGGATTCGGGTATCCCGGCATTCCCCCCAAAACAACCACTTCTTGGCAGGCTTTCCCACAAAGAGGGAGAGTATACTGTGTACTGTGCCTATACGAAAGAAACTAATTCACAGCTATCCTTTGTATCTGCGTACAGTAATATGCATGTATGCGGATGGCGGATGATATCTAAATACTTGTGTGCTGAAGATGATACAAAGCTAAACCGTGGTGGATCCTCCGGATCCTGCTTCTGTCTGTCTGTCTGTCTGTCGGTTTTTGCCAGGGAGCAGACTGAGACTGAGACTGAGACTGATACGGAGACAGCTCAACGCATCTCAACGCAACGTATCAGTCTTCATCTCCCCCTCCATTCTATTCTATTCTATCCTACTCTATTCTATTGAAATTGGAGTCTAGGGCTGGAGGTTTCAGATGCGTACATTTTAGCTAGTCTACTCTATTCAGTGGAGACTGGATAGAATCCTCTATGGAAACAGTGTATCTACTATCTATCTACATATACGCATAATACAAGTACTTTCGTATACCAGGTACATAGAAATGGAGAAGACAAGCTAGACGGGCAATCCCCAGCACCGTCAACGTCAACTGTCACTCATCGACAAACCTACATCACACACACACATTATGCTGTATCTTCCCCCTATTGTATACAATATACAATAGACAACATATGGTATGCATGCATAGAGTATAGATATGCATCAAATCATGAATTTTCTTGTTTACATGTTCCCCATGTTTTAATTTGTCAAAATAAGGAAAATTGTTTCTCCTTTTACATATGAATATGTACATACCTCAGTATATTTCATTCATGATTTAGACGGCATAAGGTAAAATTTTAATATTTCCAACGTGATATGTATGTATGAAATGAAAATGAGTGTGATTAAGGCCGGGCTATTGGCAGTACATATGTAGGATGCTAAACATGTATCATTCCATGGTAAATATACCTCTAAGCATGATTATGATTATTATACGGGGAGGATTTGGCTGGGTTGACAGGGGAAAGTAAGACAGAAGGAAGGATTGCCTTTAATATAAACTTTCCATGTGTGTGTCTCTCTCTCTGTGTGTATCATGACTCTATATGTTTATGTGTGTGTATGTGTGTGTGGCCCCTGATGACGACGACGACGACGTTGGATATTTATTTCCCACAATGTCTCTACTCTGTTCTCTATACTATTTTCCTACATAGGTAAAGCAACCACCAACCACATATCACACGGAGAGAGAAACACAGAGAGAGAGAGAGAGAGCGACTGAGGGAAGAGAGAAAAAGTATTTTTTTATGTGTGAGCTTATGGATAAAGATGGAAGATGATGTTGGTTCTTGGCTTGGCTTGGCTTGATTCTAGATACACACGTATATAATATACGCTTACTCTATGAAATGGATTGAGGGGGGAACAGAACAGAGGAGTCGAAATAAAGTCTGGAAATGGTGTGGAAGATAACTGTACAGTTATACTCTCTCTTTCGTGCTCATGTCGAGCTGCAACTGGAGAACTAGCTGGAGCTGGTACTGGAGCTGGAGAAAAGAGAAAGAGAGCAATGCCGTTCTCTCCTCTGTCTCTATTCTCTCTGTTTCTCTCTCGCCACATTCTATCTACATTGTATGTGCATATAGCCGTGGTTGGTGTGCGGTTAGCCAGAGCGATCATAAATCACAATTTGGTGAAGATTACTTGGCCAACACAGCAGGTGGTTTTTCGCCTGGCTATTTTATTTTTCCCAGCTTAATACATTTCAATTTAGAGGCCCATGTCGCTCCTCTCCTTCTCTATCCCTCTCTCTCTCTCTCTCTATGTTACTCCTTTCCCCTTCGTCTCTTCTACTCCATTCCATTCTCCATGCCTCCCTTCGCCTCTGACAGTCCAGCTAAGCTCCCTATAACTTATCTACAGATACCCCGCCAGACCCCGTCTAATATCAACTGTACAATGTACAACCACACATACAATAACAATATACATACAGTGTATTTTGTACACTGATAGTCCGCAAAAGCACGGCAAGAGGTTGACAGACCCCTCTAAAATACAGTATACAGCACAGTACACGGCTCTACATAATATCTGCTTTGAGATTTTTTTCTTACCCCTCTCACCCCAACACACATTGTACGCATTGTATATTGTATAGATATACAAAATACACACAATACATTGTTCGTTTGTTATGTACATTTATTTGTACCTTGTATCGTATCGCATCCCATCCTATCCGATCCTTCTCCCTCAACTTTTCAACCCGCTGCCAACCGCTAAATAGCCTCTAATATTTTTCCCGGTCCATCTTTCCCCACATCTTGCCTTTTTACTCCCGCTCAAAATTTAAAGAAGTCACCACGAATCTCGCCAAGTCTTTAGTGATTTCACTGAATATGTAATAAACAGAATTTTTTAGGAGGCCCCACATTTTTTAAAAGTCCAATCAAACCTGTGTGAGAAATGTGTAAAATGAGCATTTAAATACATAAAAGATGGGAGAATAATATGGGATTGAAGCGGAAGTTGACTATCACGGTATAGTATTTGGTACGGCCAAGCCATGTCACTGCCCCCATTATTGACTCTAATTTATGTTTATGTGGGTCGAATATGCAAATTTTTATTTTAGTTCCTTCATTGCCTCTACATACATAAAATACACACATTTTCCCATTTTATTATTACTGGGCTGTTGATATTCCCGGGAAATCCCTCAGGTGTGATCCACTAAAAAGCTAAAAAGAGGAGACACAAGAGTAAGAAAGGAAGAAGGGAACAAAGCCAAACGAAAAAGTGGAGAGAAAGATATAGTGATATTTTCTGTGCTCTGTTCCCTTCTGTTCTGTTCTGTGCTCAAGGCAATGCTGATTTATACACGACACTATCCCAATCTTGATCATTTGCACAGAGAAAGAAACGGCAAAGTGAGTCAATTTAAAATATCTACCTCCTTTAACTAGCTGTGACGCTGAATAGTTGTGGGAGCCATTGAAACTGCCTCAAATAATACATATCAGAGTTTAGAGAACGAGAATGAGAATGGGCAGAGAGGAGCCATAAGAGAGAAACCTGTACATTGTACAATGTACATATAAATGAAACTCGGCCGCCTCTCCATTAAATTACTCGTGATATTCATTCATTCACCATTCACCGTTTAACGTTCACCAAACTGCGCCGCTTTCTGTCTATGTATCTATATGTCTGTAGTCTGTACCGTAATAAGACGCGTGGGTCTTAAAACCACTTAAAAGTGATGTATGGATAAGCAACGGGAGAAAAAGAGAGCGAAACTGACTGAGAGGAACAGAGAGAAAGCAGTGAAAGCAAAAAGTATAGACGGAGAAAGCACCAGCAGCATCGGCTCTGTGTGTTCCTCTTTAAAATTTCTCTCATTGACAACTCTTACAAAACTACATATCAGTAAATGCAACACATTTCACCCCCAAAATTGGGAGTCGCATCGTGAATTTTTATCTCAACTAAAATTGTATAGGATTCTGTTTTCCTTTAACGTTTATTTCTTACTCCTTTACCGTTTATCTGTAAAATTGTGTGAAATGGACGAATCACTTTGAAAATTTTTAAACGAGGGGCAAACATGAAAGTCCAAGTTATCCTTGATCGTACACACAGTATTGTGCATTTCACAGCGGTAGACTTTTAGGTTTACTTTGATGGGAAAATAAAATTCAAAGGTAGAAAATAGAAAAGATGTGCAAGTATTTTGTGTGTGTGTTTTTCCCGTATGAATACACTACAAATACTATATGTACTGTACAGATAGATAGATACTTATGAAGAGGAGCTACTTAAGCGGGGAATCCTCATAAATTCTGGACACTCGCCCATAAACTTTTTCCAGGTGAAAAAACCTAAAAGCTAACGATCATGATCCCGTGCTCTGGATCCATGTTCCATGTACCGCTTTTCACAACATATTTACAATGATACTCTTTTCCTTCATCTTCCAGCTTCTCTTTTTGGCTGGATATGTTCCTGTTTATGTTTGGGGGAAATGAAGAACAAGTCATTAAACAACTCCTTCACGGACCCTCATAAAAACATAAATGTAAATACTAAATAACGTTGCAAAAGGAAACGCGAGAAAAAATGGATACTCTTCAAGTTTGTATGCTCGACCATTCTCAAATTACACATTTTTCTATGTATTACTATATAGTTCCTTTCTCTCTCCTTACATTTTGAGGTGATCTAAACCAAACTGAAGGGAAAGCCAAGAGAAGATTCGAATTTGTACAGGTGCAGTGTGGTGTAGAAAAAGATGGAGAAAATTCCAAGCATATCTTAAGTACATATGTAGGTAAGAAAATTCGTTTGAAATGTCGGACCACAACTACATTTATATAGCTGTATAGTATAGTTGTACACCACAGTTATGTATATGTACATTAAAATGGGAGGAGAAAGAATATATTAACTACTTTAATATGCACACTTGGCATTCAAAACACGTTTTCATCCCCACACAAGTACATATATGTGTGTGTGTGTGTACTTTCTCTCTCACTTTTACTCCTTCTTTTTCCCTGCTTTTCTTCCGTCCTCTCCTTTTCATTTTGATGTGAGTGTGAGTAAAAATTGAAAGTGACTCCAAAGAAAGTAACAGGGGGGAAGGGAGGCCGGGGAAAAGGTAGAGCGAGAAAAATACGAGCATACGAATCCGAGTACGAGTACAGGTTGGAGCGGATCTATACGAAAAGAAGTAGAGAGGCAGAGGAAGAAACAATTTTCCTTATCATTTAGTACCAACTGGGAATGCCGCCTTGCATTTGTCGAATGGAATGGAGCAGCTCCTTCTTCCTTCCTTCCTTCATAAGGATCATACAGAAGCCATTTAGCTCTCTGACGACTCTATAATGCGTATCCTATCTTATGTGATATACCTAATTGATATACACAACTAGGAGAAAAAACTACTCCTTAAACACATTCAATACTCAAGATTAAACCACGCTTAAACCTTTGATATCCATGAAGTTTTTGAATTTTTCTCCATTCCTATATACACAGATAAATCCCCGTCAAATGTATTTAATTTCTTGTACACTGTCTCATAAATCAGAAATATCTACATACAATTTCAATGTGTACAAAAATAAAAAGTCTGCCCCATTGAAAAGTGAAAAGTTTGGACATTGGCGCTTTTTTGTGCTGTTCTATTTGCTTATGCACAGCACTTACTTACACATTACACATGTATGTATTTATGCAAAAAATGGAAGTACATGGAATTTGTGGCTAAAATACAAGGAATCTGTTGGATTAAAATATAAAATATCGTCAGTCTGCCCCCGTTCCATAAAAATCGTCAAGTCGACAAAATCAAGTCAAGTAACAAAAGTCAAGCGGAACCAAATGGAGAAACCACATGCATATTCACATGTGTATGTTTGCCGTTCCAAAAAATACACGCATGGTTTCTCTCCACGGCTAAAGACACACATACACCATACACACACACACACAACCACACATTTGAATTGTCTCTATACTTATACTTATACAGTACTTTCAGCTTGAGATTTTCCACAATCTCATCTGGCTCTTGACTTTCTCCTACTTTTCTTCATCTTCTTGTTTTCTGGGTCTCTGGTTTTTGGCTTTCGCTACATGTAACGTGTAACGTTCAACTTTTACTTTTTATTTACTTGCTCACATTACACTCGCGGAGACGGAGAGATGCGAGAGAAAGTGAGTGACTGAGTGAATCAAGGCCCATTTCATTATGTACATCCCATTTACTTATACATACATACATTTTTATGTATATGCATATTACCCACCGGTACTCGTGCTCGTACCAGTACCACAACTATTTTTCCAATGTAAAATCAGTCAAGTGATGCAACAACTAAGCATATAATATGTACATACAGAAAAACGACGTCAGCGAATAACTATAACCATATGTATCTACTTTCTATGTATGTATATATGTATTGCGTACAAGTTGACTGGCGCTTTATTCTTCGCGTAAACTTATGTAAAATCTGTGTTTAAACTAATGTCAGTCGTTTTCATTCCCTCTTTATGTGTATACCGCACATGTAAAAACAGGGGAACAGTTCTACTTGGAAAATCTCTATAGGAATATGTATATGCCTATCAAGTATATGTAGGTAAAACTATGTATGTTTTCACATCCTTAAACTTGGCTCTCGTCGTTTTTGTGGCGTGGCTGAAGAGAGAGAGAGAGAGAGAGACTGCGGGGAAACCAAAGACTGTGGAGCATCGGAAAAAGCGGACCGACAAGAAGAAGAAGGAGAAGCAGAAGAAGAACTAAAGTGTAGACACCGTTGAGAGTGTAAACTCACAGGGAGAATACAACACATGTATGTATTATGCATCTATAGACAACTATAGGTGTACGAGTGTACGTAACAGGGAGTTTGGCTCAAAGGAAAAGCATGTTTTTGCAACGATTTTGAAATCCATTAGGCAAATTGAGTCTTGATTGTCAGCAAAGAGAAAGAACGGCAGCCGCCGAGCGGATGATGGTGGTGGTGGTAAAAAGCTCATAGGCGAACCACCATCACAGACACACAGAGAGAAGGTAAACGTATGTGTTGCTATATGTATTTATGTATCTACTTATACTTATTCACATCAACATATTATATTCATCGACTCTCTTTTTCTTCCTCTCCATTCTTCTCCACTGTCGGTGTGTTTAGGCATGCAAAATAATGGCTATACACTATACACGAGAAAATTCTGTATACCTTTTGGTTATGACCATACCCCGGAACTTTTCTCCACAAGATCCATCCATTGACGATTTTAAAATATCGAAAGGATAGTCAGATTTTCCCTATACAGAATACATGTATGTATGTACGATAAAACCACTAGACACTGTGTCAACACACGAGAGGACACGATACACACATAATTGTGGATGTATGCAGTATGCATGCATAAAGATAAAGCGCCTGGGCTTGTATTCATGTATTCATTAGACATTTTCATTTTACACAAAAACGGCCAAAGTTAAGCAGCCAGGTCGTCATATTGTTCCTTTTGGGTCACT
>JAQIVE010005878.1:0-12247 GCA_034698285.1 Sminthurinus bimaculatus | reverse complement strand
TATATGGAAGAAATCTTCATTTTATTATTTTTCATAGCTTTATTATGCTAATCTGAACTAGGTAGTAACCCTTATTCTAAATATGATTTAAATTAAATCTACTTATTATTTAGTAGTTATAAAAGTAGTTCACTATATTACTTATCTGTATAATCCTTACTGGAAGCTATAACTAATTTAATTTTAATTAAATTTTATTCTAAAAAAGAATAAAATAATCATTATGTATTAACTATCCTATTATTAGATTTAGCCCCTTATCTTTCTAAGACTCTAAACTTAAATAATACTATACATATATTATGTTCAGTAAATAAAAATTTTATCTGAGACTTTAGAAAATTTTTAAGAATATTGTATTATGTGTCTATATCTTACGTTGATGAAGTGCCGGAGGTGATGATATCGGGTAGTGAGACGGGTAAACCGGTTGATGAAGCTTCGGTAGCTGGAGCGTCAGTGGCGGTTTGGGCCCTAAAATGAAATAAATTAAATAAGCATAATCATGCAATGTAAATGACGTTTGCTTGCAACAGTGACCAGCTTTTTTGTTCATATTTATGTGTTGTATGCATACTCAGCAGTGGTGGTTTCAGTAGCTGCTTCAGTAGTTGTTTCAGCTGAGGTAGTGGATCTGCAACCATTTGAAATTTCAATCCGTTTTTTAGATGAATTCACATTTTTATCAAACTTGCTTTACGGTTTTGAAAACGCGCTCATTCATATTATGTATGTGTGCATGAAGATCAAAAATAGTTCATAAAATATACTCACCCAGCGGTAGTGCTAGTTACAATATCGGGAAGTGTAACATCAGGAAGGAGTGTTGTGCTTGAGCTAGATTGAGCTGCTGTAGTTGCTGGTTCAGCAGTGGTAGTGGTTGCTTCAGTAGTGGTGGAAGTTGTTGCTTCGGTAGTTGTGGTTGTGGTTGGGGCTACAGTAGAACTAAAAAACGGACATTTTGTATAACCTTGTAACGCAATGAATCCCTCTAAATGGTTCTGGTATTTTGCTAACGCACACTGAAATTCATTCATAACAGTATAAAATTTTGAAATTTTGTGCCCTTACGAGGCTTGAGTTGAGAGTGTTGGAACTGTTGGGATTGTTGGTAAAGTGGTTGTGGTTGTTGTTGGTGCAACAGTGGTGGTTGTTGATGTAGAAGCAGTAGTTCTAACTGTGGTGGTAGTGGTTGTGGGCCTGGTTGCTGCCGTTGTGGTTGTGGGAGCTAAAAGTTGAAAATTTTTAGTGGATTAAAACATATTTTTGCATTTTTTTTAATAGTAAAATATTACCTTTTAGAAACATTTATGAGGAAATTACTGAGCTTCATATCTATATTGTGTACTGTGTACTCACCGGTGGTGGTGGTTGTTCTTCTTGGGCATAAGGCCAGCCCGGGTAATCCTGTACATCGACAATTACGATCACCGATTGTAATCGGAGCCCGTGAAAGGGGTAAGCAGAAGCCTATGCGGACTGTAAGTGCAAATAACATTCGTGTATTAAATTGTTGAAATGGACCGCATCTTGCATTTTAAACTTTTTGTGTATCATATGACCCACCATATCCAAAAAGTTGGAATACGATAGACAGAATACTTTTTACTTTCACTTTACGATTTAATATTAAAATTTAAATTATATCGTGATTTGTTACATTAGATCTCTGAACTATTACAGATCACAGAGTATATGTATAATACCTAAATACGTTACGTACCTGTCTCTTCATCATCTCGCTGGGCAGATGATTCTGGGATGGCAGCTACCGCTAGAACGGCAAAAGCAATGGCAACGAACAACTTCATCTTGATGCAGAAAGTTTTAAGAACAGATGCGGAGAAAATGTACACCTCTTTCTTTCAACTTTTCAGTAGTTATGAATTTCAAATGCAAAGCTTTTTACCTTTTATATCAAACATATTATGTCTTCAAACACTGACAAACATTTGACGAATTAAGTTCATACGTTTGAGTAAAACTTGATTAAATATCCACCATATTCTTTTTACGTTTGTTTCCATTTCCGACCAATGTCAGCATAATGATACATATAACTAATAAATTATAAACGAGGCATTCATTACGTTGAATTACAATTTAGATAGCATCTGTATATTATATACATATTCCTAAACTCATATTATACAAGGTAAATATGGCGGAGAAATTGAGACAATGCAGTGCAAACGATCATTGGATGAGCCCAAATAAGCAAGCATAACGATACGGAGCTGAGAGACGCAGGCACATGGTAAAACCGCAATGTAAATTTCATTATTCTCTTCTTTGTATTTTGAAAGAGTATGTATGCATTTATTACGAGTGACAGGAAAAAACAAAAGATCAGCATTTGTTGCTCTTGTATTGTATTCTTAAACCCTAATATCTAATATCGACTGCTAAAACTCATATTTTTCTAGTACGTCATGTTTTTATTGCACTGTTGACTATATTTAACAGCTTTAGCATCTCGAAAACTTGGAGTTCAAAATATATGATAAACTAACGATGGCGTCAAAGTTGCAGAAATTTTTATCAAAACGAACGACATTCCTTAACCTTGGACACGGAGCACTTTGATCAAGGTATATTTCTCTTTAAAACAGAGAAAACCACAATCCACAATGTTTGGAGTTTGTATGTATATTGTCACATTTTATTACGTCCACGTTTTTTGACACTTTTAGAAAACATTTTGCATTGAATATTGAAAGGGAATTTAAGGTTACGAATTTTGTATTGAATGAAGGTAATCAATCATTTTTTTTCAATTTTTAGTCTAGCTTTATCTTTGTGCTTTCCATGAATGAACTGACATACTGTCCAGCTGTATTCGTTTTATTTTTTTGATTTTTATAAATGTGTCACTCTATGACGCTTTTTTCATACTCGAGAATGGAGAAAGCGTCATAGAGTGCACACATTTGTAAAAACAAAAACGAAAAAGCCAGACAGTAAGTCACCATCAACTGTAATGAAATATGAAACACGTGAATAGGACGTGTTATGAGTATATAACTGCATGGATTATTATGGCCGTGATAATTATTCATATGGGCTAGCTAAAGTTTGCACGGGGAAATGAAAATCTTAAGGCTAGATGCATATGAATGAAAATGGTCCTTGCGTCATTTCACGTTTTCAAGTTTTGCTGTTTTCCATTTGAAATTCTAAGAATATGCTCGTAAAATTAGGTACGTTGTAAACGCCTTTGTGAAATGAGAGTTGCGCGTGGTATTTATTAAAAAAATCCAAAGATAAGTATTATCGTTATTCTGACTGACTGACGTGTTTTGTTACAATTTTGCTTTTGAAAAACTTCAAGCTAAAAGAAATTCAACAGTGCAGTACACATAAGTAAGGGATCCAAAATTACTGTAAGTAAGGACGCAACTTATATTTTATTCAAAATATTGTAGCAATATTAGATATGCTAAGAAAAAGTAGACAGTTTTGTGAAAATTCAAAAGATTTCCCAAGACCCAAAAATGAGGAATCGGTTTATTATGGCAAAACGTTTTTTGCGTTGTTCCAGGAGAGCGTGTAATCCCTGTAAAAACACAAAGCGGGGAACATTTAGTTTGCTTTTTGTGGTTGGAAATGAAACGGACGCCCATGAGACATAGCGTCTTATTGGTTTTGTACTTGGGTGTGTAAAAAATTTGGATTTATGCATTGTACTCACCTAGCAACACTTGGCTTTCCAGTGAGAACGT
Organism: Sminthurinus bimaculatus; assembly: GCA_034698285.1. Lineage (NCBI taxonomy): Eukaryota > Metazoa > Arthropoda > Collembola > Symphypleona > Katiannidae > Sminthurinus > Sminthurinus bimaculatus. Next base: position 8,525 of record JAQIVE010005878.1, on the reverse strand, counting down.
AATAGAGGGGATCTCTCCAGTGGTATTTTGGCCACACGGGATATTCAGCAGTTGCATTGGGAGTTGGATTTCTATATGAGTATAATAAAATAGCTCAGCTGTATTTAGTACTTGGTGTAATCTTTCAATCTCAATGTTGCGGGTATCGAATTTTTTGCGTGAATTAAGTATCTAAAATATTACCCATATGTTGCAAAATTAGTCCACATTTCACAATAAATTTTGGCAAACTTGTTTTCTCGCTCATTTAGAACAAAGGGTAAGTTGAATTGGTAGATGCTACAAATAGTTTCAAAACGCCATTCATTTTTCATAACACTTCAATTTATGAATTTTGAAAGGCTGTTTCATCATGATAAAACTCAAAACTCTTTTCGTTGATATTCCTTGACATCAGGAGAAAGTTGAGCAAAATATTGAATAAATGGGAGCATAGCTCCAGTAAAGAACGCAGAGCTCAAATTTCCCCTTCTCTTGTTGTAGATACAGGAAGTTTAGATTTTTAACTAGCTGTCTAACCTCTTCACGTTGTACATTAGTTTACATAAAATTAGTTTCAAAAATCGCATAATATTTATTCTTACAGGTCGTCGGCGTGACCGACTCCACCTTTATATGGTGGAGTTTCTCCTCCGATGATGATTGCAAATAAATCTAAAACAATGAGCAGGTGATACAAGAAGACATAATTTTGTGTAACCTCTTTCTATGATAGCTTAATTACAAAAATAAATTTACTTTTTTCTTACTTACCATAAATGTAATACCACAAGCTAGTGTTTTCACTTCCTCGGAATTCAAAAGAGTAAAAGTAGATGTTGCTCAAACGACGACTCAAAATATCTGCGGTTCTTATCACCGGTGCTTTCATAATAAAAACGGACATCATCTATGTTTCACATAAAAAGCAATAATACATTCATATTTTATAAATATATTGCATGTATTAAAATAAAGTACATATTATGCGTATTATAGCTGACTTTCTAAAATGAAGTCTAGCAAAATGTTGGAAATTTAAGAAAAATTAATTTATACAGTTGTAAGATTCACACAATTTGTGGAAAACTCACATCGACGAGTCCACCTCGAACTCGTTTGTCCGTGTAATTGAGGCGATTTGTATCCGGTAAATACGCGAGGGCAACGGACTCCTCAATAGCAACACTTTTGTATGGATTCAGTTCGTAGGTACTCAACAGTTGGTTAACCATATTTTCTCGTAGCCACACGGGATTTTCGACTGTATTTTGGGTATTGTTAATATTTCCGAATCCGAAGAAATGGATACCTCCGAGAAAAAATACGCCTGTACAAATCGTCAAAACGAAGCGTTATAACTGCTTTAAATTCTAGGTACATGATGAGAAATAAATGAGAAGAAAATGATTAACATAGAATTTTCGAAAATTTCAAATTTGTACCCTCTTCAGCAACTGCTCCCATAATGACGGGCACATCCGGAATGTAACCCGTTTTCAACAGCTTGTATGGATCTTCAGTGAGGAAGGCTTCAGGATGATCTGGCTCGATAACAGGATTCGTGCCAAGGAGTTGAATTCGATCATTTTTGAATTCCTCAATCTGCTTGTCCAAAAATGCAATGGTGATATTCTGCCAAGTAGTGTCGTCCCTCAAGCAATTTATGATCGTTTCACTTGTTGCAGTTGAGCAGTTTACTGCCGCGGCAATTTTTTTTGCTGTCTTCAAAGGATTTCGATCCAAAGCCCCTGGACAAATCAGTATAACATATGTAGCTTTGATTATTATTACGAAAGTAAACTTGAGCAATTTTCTCGTGTGGACAAGTAGAAAAAATATATTATTCAACAACGACTCGTAAGCCTGCACAAACAAAAAAACACACACGGTGAATACAAAAACGTAAACATGGTACATTAGTACATACATGGTGTGATCGCAGTTCCGCTCTGGGCAATAACAGCATGGAAAAGACCGTGCGATTTTGGGCTCAGAAGATGGTAAATAACTGAAGCAGCACCAGCCGACTCCCCCAAAATTGTTACACGGTTCGGGTCTGAAATTTCAGGTATAGGGGACATATATTCGGTTACAAAATCTATGATTTTGTTTATGTTTCAATAATATTATAAAAAATAATATACAAAACAACTTTGAACTAAGAGAGAGAGAGAGAGTTGGTTACCTCCTCCAAATGCATGGATATTTTCTTGAACCTAAAGAGGTACGAGATACAATGAATTTGCATTTGCATATTAATAAACATTCTGCGAGATTAAACCTTAAAATCCAAAATAAACTGCATTAAACGATCGTAACTATAGATACGTGTTAAAATTCTTTACCCATCTTAGAGCGAGGTTTTGATCCTGCAAAGAATTTCAAAATGACATAATAATTATACCGGTTTTTAAAAAACTCACTTGAATGATAGTATTTAAACACTATTAGCATCAACTATTAAAAAAATTACCTTCAATCCGTAATTTCCGGGTGCAAATTCACTGTACAGAGAAATTAAAATTGAACATTACATCAGTATATTGCCGAGAAATTGAAGGAAACTTGTATGACTTTAAAAAACTTACTCTCCAGTTGACAAAAATCCTAAACTGTTGACACGATAGTTGGGTACAACTGCAATAATGCGAAAATTTCAAACATCCTTAGATTGCAGATTAATGTGTCTCTACTTTTAATAGTGATTCAATCTTTCCTACATAACCACTACCTGGCTTTTAATGTATTCATTATTCATACCAAGAACAGCATCGTTTGCCAAAAGCCTATAACCAGTATAATATGAACTTTCTCCAGTTGCAAACGCTCCACCAACTTGACAAGCAAAAAATTCAGTAGAGTTTAGAATAATACCAATCACTAAAATTTTTATTTGGATGTCTGAGTTGCGACAAAAAGGCATCGAATGTTAAAAATTGAAAAAATTAAAGAGATGCTTACACATCCACACCATGACCGGGGCGGGTGCTCTCCCCGTCTCATTTCCAGTCCGTGTTGTGTACACGTTCAAGAAAAGGCCTAAAATATACATGGCCGTGTATAATAATATATGCACACTCATTTGTATTGTAAAAGAATTTCTATATGAAAATTCCCTGTCTACAATCAAAACTTACAATCTTCCTGACTTTTGACTACTCCCGTTAAAAACTGAGGACAGGAAGGAATCAGCTGCGTTCCATCCAAAACTCCTTGCCAACCTTCTGCAGGCTTTGGGGCTTTGAACCTCAAATTTCCAACCGGTGGCTTTGCGAATCTGAATGAAGGGCAAAAAAAAGAAAGTTAATTGTTTGATCATTTTACCCCGAGAAAACCCTTGTATTGAAGAAGCGACGAAAAAAATGTAGAATGTTTTTACTCGAATGTTTTTCTAAGAAAATGGCTCACGGGATTTTCATATAACTGTAGATTGTATTATTGTTCACCGCTCGGGCCGTAAAACCCTTGATTGTTCCATTTTTGATGGTGACGTAAACGTGTGCCCGAGAGCTCTTATCCCCCTCCAACTGCTGCCGAAAGTATTCATGAAAATTGTTAACCCTAGCTTGCCTCTCTGAATCTTGTGCTAAAGTTAGTTGCAGCGTAAAAACACAGGACACTAAACACATCAGAAAAAACCTCATCTTGAAAGAATTTATGCGTTAAAAACAAGCTTGTAAAAACCCAACTGTTGTGGTTCAACTGTTTAAAATCCACAGCATCAAAAATTGTTTAATCTCTCATCTATCCTATCGAATCGAGTCGTTCCAGGTTATCAATTTTAGTGAAATTGTTGTCGTTTTAACTACTTTTCAATTTCTATAATGCAGAAAAATATGATCGCATATTATTTTATCCATATCTACATTATACCCATATTACCAAACGTCAACATCAAATGTTCATCACGCCAATGCAAAATATAGACTTACATATGCATGCATTCATCTTTTCTTGTATAGTTGTAGATAATGCCATAAAAATTTGCACTAAACTGGTTAAATACACAAAAATGACACCTCTTTCCACCGATGGTTGGAAATGTAGACTTTTTTTGCACTTTTATCGTCAAAACCCTCTCCACATAGAGAGCCAGCGATAGCAAATTCCTTTCAAGCATCACATGCATGCATGATAATTGGGGCAGCATTCATACAGTAGTTACCTTAACTTCAATAATTTCCAAAAACTGAAAAGCTAAGAAACTTTGAGGAAATTTGATTTTTCTGGCCAAGGATAATGTGAGTATTTTTTTAAAGTATGTTATTGTCGAATTTGCCATAAAACTCGGAAAATTCCGAAGTTTTGGATTTTTTCAAAAATTAAGCTTCAGTAGCAAATACGGACCACTTTCCTTTCGTTGCTATGTAAGCATACTCTTTATAGGTGTTGTAAATGAATAGCACTGAAAGGGTTAACCGTTTTCAGTGTGGTCAGTGACCCAGTTCTTCAAAAATAGCCTGTCTCGTCATGAGGCACAATTTTTGAAGCATCGTAAATTTATTTTAAATTAAAGGAGCAAAAATATGCATCTAAAATACTTTTACTAAAACCATTAGGCGTTCTTCGCCTAATGGCAAGTAGGGCGTCATAGAAACAACCTACAGGTAAAAAGGTTTTACCCGAAAAAGTTGTATTCGTATTCGGTGAAGCAGAGGTTAAAAGTCAACAATTTAGACGATGCATCTCGGCATCATAGCTGGTTGAAATCCGGTTCATTTAGACTAATTATCTATGACACTATCTGTATAGATCTACATAAGAGACTACATACGCACAACGCACACAAGCCTTTATTTTCAACGGGTTGACCCCTAATACGCAGATGAGTAGTTGACCCATATGTACTCAATGCACAATCTTATATCTTATTTTATCAAATAATGTATATGTAATAATATATAGTGTCGCCTGTCGTTTAAAAATACTGCCAATCAAATCGACAGCTGAATCAAAATGATAGAATTGATTGACCACTCCAATCATTTGGATACAACCTGAAACCAAAAATTATAATTGTATGCGATTTCAGTTTAAATATATTATGTGCATGCATTTTTGGGCTACAAGTTACTTGCTAGTTTTACTATTACTTTGGGACTGAGAAGCGAACAAAAGTTAAAACGTGAAAATTCTGTTTGCTTGAAATGGCACATGCAAAATATTGAAGTGGTGGAAAGATAACAAAAGAAGAGTGAATTTATGCCATCAATAAGTTGTTCAATTCAACAGTTTTTCAAAACATGAAATATATAGTCGAATAAACTGCGAATGTAACATGAGACACAACAATAGGTAACATTTATTGTAAAAAAATATCAACTTGATGAGAAATGGAAGGTTTTATGCAAATAGGATGTACTAATTTTTTTTATACAAGCTCGTAGGCATGGAAACGCAGACATTCATAACTCTTTAAATCTTTGGCTTGTTCTATGGTGCTGCGCCAAAATTCGGTTGACAAACATGACTTTACCACGAAACATTTAGGCCCATTTAAGGATGCGACGTAACCAAGCAGAATTTTGCCTATATTTGATATTTGTGGTGGGGAAAAGAGAGTCGTATGATTGACTGTCATGATTTTTTACAATTTTGTCCATCCATTACGATTTGTGCCACAAAAAAGAACAGCAAAATGTACTATTGTGACTATTTTGCTTCGAATATTACAAAAAGGTAAAGAATATCCAGGTGAGCTAACGACCAAATGAGGCGTATGGAATAAGTACGAAGATGTAATACGTTTTATTCAAAATATTGTAAGAATTTTAGATGTCCAAAAGGCAGTTTTATCAGAATCGGAAGGTTGTCAAGACATGATTGATTTTTTATGGCAACACGTTTTTAGCGTTGTTCCAGGACAGCGTGTAATCCCTATAAAAATTCAAAGAGGTGAAAGTTTAGTTTTCTTTTGTGTCTGGAAAGGGAACAATTACACATCTCAATTCGCTATATTGATGTGAAACTTGTTTATTTAATGATGTATTGTACTCACCTAGCAACACTTGGTTTTCCAGTGAGAACGTAGTAGAGGGGATCTTGCCAGTGGTATTTTGGCCACACGGGATATTCAGCAGTTGCATTGGGAGTTGGATTTCCATAGGTAGCAAAATTGGTCCACATTTCGCAGAAAATCTTGGAAAACTTGTTTTCTTCCTCGTTTAGAATAAAGGGTAAGTTGAATTGGTAGATACTGTAAATAGTTTGAAAAAATCCCATTTAAGTAACTAGTTGTATATTGTATACCATTATCTGTGCATATTATATACTACATATCCGTAAAATATAAACCTTGTGCAAAGTAAGGGTAAGTATTGTGAAGAAAAGAAAAAAGTGAAAGTGCCAATTATAAAATGTCTTTGCCTCAAGTCCAACTTTCACCTACTTACTTTACTTACATACATAAACTACGTCTGTATATTTATCTACATAAGTCCGTTTAACTAAAAAAGCTGCTCATATTTGTGCTTACAGGTCGTCGGCGTGTCCGATTCCTCCTTTGTATGGTGGAGTTTCTCCTCCGATGATGATTGCAAATAGATCTAAAACAATAACCATGTAATGCAGGAAGACATTATTTTGTATAGCCTCACTCTCTGATAGCTTTGTTATACATAAATACAAAAATAGGCGCTCCCTGCTTACGAATTAAAGTTGTTCCATTGATTTACGAATATTTCACTTACCAAAAATGTAGTACCACAAGCTGTTGTTTATCTGGCCTCTGAATTCAAAGGAGTAAAAGTAGACGTTGCTCAAACGGCGACTCAAAATATCTGCAGTCTTTAGAACGGGTCCTTTCATGATAAACACGGACATCATCTATATTTTTTAAGTAGAACACATAGAAAGATCAGAATAGTGTGCATAAATAAACATGTCTCATATTGAAAACAAGATCCTCTGATTCGAGATTAAGTTTTCTAAACTCACATCGACGAGTCCAGCCCGAACTCGTTTGTCCGTGTAATTGAGGCGATTTGTATCCGGTAAATAAGCGAGGGCAACGGACTCCTCAATAGCTGAGCTTGTGTATGGATTCAGTTCATAGGTACTCAACAGCTGGTTAATCATATTTTCTCGCAGCCACACGGGATTGTCAACAGTATTTTGGGTATTGTTAATATTTCCAAACCCGAGGAAATGGAGACCTCCGAGGAAAAATACCCCTGCATAAATGATAAGAATGAAATATAAACTCTATTAACTACAAATTCTCTACGTCCACAAGCCTCAACAAAAAATTGGTTGCTATAGATTTTTTCAAAGTTCCGAATTTTTACCCTCTTCCGCAACTGCTCCCATAATGATGGGAACATCCGGAATGTAGCCAGTTTTCAATAGCTTGTATGGATCTTCAGTGATAAAGGCTCCGGGATGATCTGGCTCGACAACAGGATTCGTGCCAAGGAGTTGAATTCGATCATTGCCAAGATCATGAGCTAGTTGTTCGAAAAATTTAATCGAGATTTTCTCCCAAGTAGTATCATCTCTCAAGCAATTCACGATCGATTCACTTGTTGCAGTTGAGCAGTTTACTGCCGTAGCAAATCGTTTGGCCGACTGCAAAGGATTTTTATCCAAACCCCCTGAAAAAATAGTTAAACATGGCACTCCTTATTATTTAGTTGGGGAAAAGTTAAAATGAAAATAATTAACTAAGAAACGTTAACATCAACAGCTTTTAAACATTCATGTATAAGGTATAAGAGCACGAAGATGTTCACAAAGGGTTTAGGGAGTCTGGGTGATGATGCATAATTATTGGAGCCCCTCTGCAAAAATTTATAGTCAATAATTAATTAAATATTCATACATGGCTCGATTGCAGTTCCGCTTTGAGCAATAACGGCATGGAAAAGACCGTGTGATTTTGTACTGATGAGGTGGTAAATAACTGAAGCTGAGCCAGCCGACTCGCCAAAAATTGTCACACGGTTGGGGTCTAAAATTTCAGAAAGGAGACGTATTATGTATTATATATATGTTTTTTGTGTTATATTATCCCATAAACGAAAAATACTGATTTTTTAAAGACAAAAAAAGTTTGAAACTAGAAAGAGTCTAGAGTCACCTCCTCCAAAGGCATGGATATTTTCTTGAACCTAAAAATGCATAAAATGTAATGAATTTGCATTCGGAAGTTAACTTCTAGCATCAAGGACAATAATTATTAGAAAACACTGAATAAAATCTATGGAAAATTGTCATTTTAGATTAATTCAAGGGAAAACTCCTTACCCATCGTAAAGCGAGGTTTTGATCCTAAAAAGAGTTTCAAAATTACAGCTACATAAATAACCACATCCTTTTTCAAAAATCACTTAAATGTTATCAATTATAATTAACAGCAACAAATAAACGTACTTTCAATCCGTAATTTCCGGGAGATACTTCACTGTTTAGACGAATAAAATTTTTGCCATTAATAACCAAACTGCAAAGAAAGTCAAGAAACTTGTGTAACTTTTAAAAAACTTACTCTCCAGTTGACAAAAATCCCAAAATGTTGACACGGTAGTTGGGTACAACTGCAATAG
>JAQIVE010005877.1:0-12249 GCA_034698285.1 Sminthurinus bimaculatus | reverse complement strand
CGCTGAAATTAATGGTTTGAGAGAAATGACAGTTTTTGGAACAATGCGTTTTCCTGGAATTGTTCAAGTTTCTGACGCATAGTTTTATTGATAGACTATTATTAAAACACTTCATTGTTTGTAGTAAAACAAATTGCGTTTTTATTTTTAGCGACAGTAGAGATGCTACTTATTTTAAGGAATGTTGCAAAGCGGATGGATAATGCCTACATCAACAGACTCTCAACAAGTATTCTCATCGGTAGGATATCTTTGCAATAAACTAACTTTTCATTACAATGATGAGACCTTGGATAATTTTTGGCATATTCATCATCCTTCTTGATCTGTGAACAAAGTTCCAATGCTCAAGTCAAGTTAAAATGGCACAAAACAATGAAAATTAGCTCAAAATTTTCAAAAAAAACCTTAATTAATGGCTAGGTAAAAACCGCTTGATGTTTTTGTTGTACAAGAACAGAAGAGATAAACCGCAAATTTGAATAACATCCAAGAACAATAGAAGCACTCTGCAAGGAATTTCCATGAAATTATAATATGCAGTCTGATATACCAGCGGATAATACAAACGGCGTTTGACTAGGTAAGAGGTAAGTGTCACAGCCGGCCGTTTCCAAAAATACACATATTATAAATAAATCATGAAATTAATTGTTTTACCCCTTAATGTTCAATGTCAAAAACGGAAAAAAAACTAAATTAACATTATTTATCATTCATTCACGAATAAATTGCATGATTAAATAAATTTTAAAGCCAACCGCCAAATTAATAATGGATCGATGATGTATTGTAGAATTTGGTATAAAACGCTCGACATCCTCTCTAAATCAGCAGTATTCATCTGGAGAAGCAGAAGACAAAATGGCTGCACACAAGCTTTTCATTTGCCTTTTAGTAGCAGGCTGCGCTGCTGCCTTTGACAGCGACACACTCATGTTGATTCGCGAAAAACAGGACGAATTTCGTCAGACCCTTGACGCTGAGGTCAAAGCAATAACTCTCAAGTCCGACGAGCCCATTGACGATACTGGTGAGTACTGATTTCCAGTTTTTTAAAGTTTTTTTGAATTATTTTTTCCCGAGCTTTACATTCATTCCAATTTTTTAATTTTTCTAAACTTTTTAATGCCGTTCAAGGCTGATTTGTCAGTATCTTTGACAAAATTTTCAATTGTGCGTCTAAAATCTGCCGCTTTCGAATCTTTGGGACTAAAATCTGCCTTTTTCGAATCTTTGGGTCTAAAATATATCTTTTTTGAAGTTTTGGGTCTAAAATCATCCGTTTTCGAATCTTTGGGTCTAAAATCTGCCTTTTTCGAATCTTTGGGTCTAAAATCTGCCTTTTTCGAATCTTTGGGTCTAAAATCTGCCTTTTTTGAATCTTTGGGTCTAAAATATACCGTTTTTGAAATTTTGGGTCTAAATTGTGAGTTTTTTGAATCTTTGTGTCTAAAATCTGCCTTTTTTAAAAATTCGGGTCAAAAATCTGCCGTTTTCGAATCTTTGGGTCTAAAATCTGCCTTTTTTGAAATTTCGGGTCTAAATTATGCCGTTTTTGAATCTTTGGGTCTGAAATACATATGGCGTTTTTGGATATTTGGGTCTAACACCTGTCGTTTTTTAAATTTTGGGTGCAAATTAAAATTTTTTAAAAATTTAATTCCGTGACTAGTTAAGCAATCTTAAAATATGCTTTCGCTTTGTTTATTTGACAATTTCAGAAAAATGCCCGCATCCAGAGGACATCAAACCTTGCCGTTGTATTCAAAAAGGCGACAACAGCCTTGTCATCGAGTGCTCGGGTACAGAGGTGACCCAGGCCTGTATCGACAATACGATGGCTCGGACCCGATCGGCCAACAACCTCGGGGCACGCGATTACCTTAAACTGAACACCATATCTATCAACAAGACAAGCCTAACCACGGTGAACCTGACCTCCTTCCTATACACGGAGACCGTCAACTTCCTCGTGGACGACAACCTCAACTTGACCTCGATCACCGGACCGATGATGGGCTGGGGGTGCGAGGAGCCCATGGGCAAAATCAAGGTCAACTGGTTTTCCCTGCTACACAGCTGGAGTCTAAACGACGATGGGTTTGGAAACACCCTCAAGATGTTCGACCCCTCGATGAGTCACCTGTGGATTACCGCGACCGACATCCGGGGTGGTCGCTATCCCTTAAATGACGGAAGCGGCGATATTGAGTTTCTCCCCGGACTCGCGGCCTTCAAAGACCTCAAGGGCCTACACCACTGCTACACGCCCATCCGGGAAGTGAGTGGCGGGCAGTTCAAGCGAAACCACAAGCTCGATTATTTGGACCTGTACGGCAACGGCTTGCTCACAACAATCGGCTATGATGCCTTCTACTTTGATTTCTATCAAAGCGACTTCCCCATGACAATCCACTTTTACGGAGACGCTTTAACCGATGATTCTTTCAGCAATGTCGAATTCACCGGGTTGACCAAAAGTACGTGGCCCATAAACCTGATCCTCCAAAGGAATCAGATCAAGACCTTGACCGAGGCCAACTTCCGCCCGTTTCTTGACGCACATCCAAAAAATACGATGAACCTCGCAGAGAATCAGCTTCAGTGCAACTCCAAAATGAGGTAAAATTTTAAGAAGCCGTTTTTTTAGCAATTATTCAAAATTTTGACGCATTTAAAGGCTTATTATTGTGCTGAATATTTATCGTTTAGGTGGCTTCGAGCAAACAAGCAGGTGTATGAAAACCAGGTGCTCAACGCTAGATGCGCAAATGATAACAACAAGAGCATCTTTGAATCCAGGAGGACCCTGTAAAGCTTTTGTTCAAGTCTCCCGCTCGTTGTCACAGTTGCCAAAACTATTTTTTCAAACTTGATTTACAACGTCAAAAAAAGAAACGAATTGTAGAAAAAAAGTATTTTGGAATTTACAGCTAATACAACTAACATCTCTCAATGAAAATTTGAATTTTTGATGCTAATTTTTAAACCAAGTGTTTTATTATACAGAAATCGCCCTTACAAAAAAAGCCTATCTAACTGTCTCAAAATTTGAAGAGATTTGTCAAGGTTGACAAATTTTTGCTGAAATTCCCGTACAAAAATTTCCCGCCGAATTCTGTTGGGGATTCGAACCACCACTAAAAGATTACCCGAGTTTTTCGGCCGATAAGTACCAGAATGCCGCCAAATTCTCCAGAATTCTTTCAACTAACAGGAAATTCGTAACAGAATTCTGAAGATTTTGGCCGGATAATGGGCAAATTTTTTGCAGACAATTTCAGATAAATTGAATACAATTGTTTTTGTACGGGATTTGCATAATAATTCATCAAAAGTTGACCAAAATTTCATGAGAGTCTTTGACAAGTTTTTTTTCCAGGGGAATAAATATATTTAATTCATTTTACATTAACATTTGGCTCGGGAGTACATATTTGAGGAATAAAAAGTTGCTGTTCCTCATTACAAGTTATTTGACTTTATTAGACTTGTCACACACTGCCAAGCATCTGCATCAAAATCCTTGAGCTTGAGCCTCCGGCCATTTCTTTTCCGTTTGTGTATAGTTGTTGTTGTCATAAATGTACATATATTGAAAAACAGAGAGCCCTTTTTCAAAGGAATCCTTTTGAATGCGATTATTTGAAGGAATTTCTTCTTGTTTTTCGTCCTTGACCATTGAAAGGCGACTATACTCGTCGTAGTTTATTGCATATTATTTTTATTTTCTGGACCATTTCCTACTCCATTCTAACCAAATTAATTCCGTTCTGGCAAGTTTGCTGCAGTAAAATGTCTGCTGCACTGGATTTAAATATTTTGGAAAATTTTCAGATTCCCATAAATTTAGTTCTTGGCGAGGTAATGACACCTTTTTATTTTTTCCGTGCCCTTGTAAAGATTTTTTGTACCAAAAAGAAAACTTTAAAGGCTGTCCGTTGTTCAGACATTTTTATTGGCTTTGATCAACTTTTGCCGAGATTTTGGTAAAATATTATGAAAAGCTCATCAAAAGTTGTCAATCTTGACAAATTTCATAAAACTTTCATGAGGTTTGACAAGATTTCTTCTGAGGGTATTTACATAATTTTAAATGTATTTAATTTTGACGAAATGTTGCAAAATTTCCAAAAAAAAATTCCAAATAATGTGCAACGAAAGTATTTCTTAAACAGCTACTACCCTCAATTTTGGCCAAGTGTACCACAACCGAGCTGCTAAACCTCCGTTTGATCAGCCGGACCTGGGAAAAGGAGGCTAGACAAGTTCTTATAAAAAGAGAGGACCTGAACATTCCCTTTGTGTTTTGTCCGCACTATGATCCACCAACCTTCGTTCGATACATTGGGACTCCAGGAGTCTTTTATTGCTGCCGTCGTTTTGAGGCTCTAGTATATCCCAAAACAACAGCATCCGTTAATGATGATCTACCAAACGGGAGAAAAACAATTGCAGAATTTACAAAGCTGTTTCAAACCTCCCTCGATTTAAAATCTTGCGACGGAGCATTTTTCCCGCGTCAATTTAGATTCCGATTCCTATTCGGATTTTTGGACCCTCATGAAGTCTCCTTGTTTTTCCAGACCTTTGGAGAATCCATCAAAGAGCTTCACCTGGACAATTACCCCGAGTATTACCTCGGACAAGAAGGATGGGGCTCCAAGTGTATTCTGAAATACTTGCCGAATCTCGAAAAACTCACGATAAACATCAGTTGGATCAGACACTTTGGTTCCGATGGACCGAGACAAACCAGGATATCGACAGTAACCCATGCTGATGAAGAAATAGTCCCGAATTTTTATCGGTTGAAACACCTGGTGGTTTATTTGTGCGACATAAAGGTCATCGAAGAGGTCAAGGTCATCCCCTTGTTGACCCGGGCACATAATCTTGAGTCGGTCCGTTGCATCGGCTTGTTTTTTCCACCGGGGATCACCTCGACGCTCTACAACCTGCAAAAGATTAATCTGCTGAGACTCGAAGAACTCCAGATTGACCTGGGTCAATTGTTGTTAAATGACCCGGAGCTTTTTGGAAATTTGGAAATGTTGACCTCTGCTCCATCTGGGTCACTTGAACTCCGACAAATTTATATCTTCAGTAAAATTCCGATTCCCGCTCAATCGTTTGATGCAAATGACCCGGATAATAATTTCCAGACAATAATTTGGCGCCGGGCGATATTTATCCTTGTAAAACTGCTGGAGAATAACAAGGGTTCCTTAAAAAGGATAAGCGTTGGCAAAGATGTGTTGTGGCCCCTGTGGACGAATCCCGGGTTTCTCCACTCCCTGCCAACGCTCTGTAACGTTTCTGAAATGGACTTTAGCTGTAAAGGTCAAGGTCACGGGAATTTTTATTTTTCTGGGCAACGCCAGGGTCAATCCGACATTTTTCCGGGTGTTCAATCGTTGCAAATAGATTGGCAGGATAAAAATCTTGACTCGTTCCCATTTTTTGGCGAAACGTTCCCCACCGTAAAAATTCTGCAGATGAGCTTTCGCTATGGTTTCGATCCCTGGGTGCTGTACAAACTCCCGGGAATGTTTCCCTGTCTCGACACTCTCATTTTATTCGACATTACAACCCCGGAGTTTGTGGCCCATGTTGGAGAATTGTGGAAATTGGAGAGTTTGGCCGAAATTAACCTTTCGATAAGCCCGGGTCCTGGGCCTCAACTCGAGTCCCTGGAAAATACCCGGGACGTATTATTTCCGTTGGGCACGGCACTGCTGGACATCGAAATGAAGACTCTGGAGAAATCCCATGAAAACTGGGGAAAAACCGGCGTCTGGAAAATTTCGGATGATGAATCCTCCGAAAATATTTTGAAACCATCCATTTTCAACTTGACAAGTAAAAAAAATAAATGTTGGCTACAAAAAATTTGAAAATCCGGAAAAAAAACTTTGAAAGACTTAAAAGTTGAGTTTAAAAAAAAAAATTTTTTTTTTTGCAGATTTAAAGAGGTTTCATTTAAGAATGGTTAGATTTGACGGGAGGCTGTGCATGTTTTTTGCCGGATTTATTGGTCAACTTTGTATGGACAAGTTGGCCGATTTACAAGTAAAGTTGACCGTTCATCACCTGTGGAAGACAAGAGAGGAACAAACTGGTTCGTGTAATCTTAAATCTTAAAGTAAACCTACTTTTTGCCTTAATGGTCATTTCTTTTTTAATTTTACAGTGTAAAATACCTATTTGAATTTAAATTACGGGTTTTTAATCCATTCAAAAAGGATTTAAAAAGTTTTTTTGTTTTTGGATTTACAGATTTGAAGCAAGAGTTATCCGCGCCGCTTGCCCGCCAGTTTCCAAACGTTCACCTTGAAATCGCATGATTTTTTAGCTAAACGTTGAAGCATATTTTATGATATATTCAATAGGAGCATTTGCTTAAGAAGGCCCAAAGTTCATATTAAAAAAACATTAACTATAAAAACTATCCAAAATTTCAAAAAGGTACATTTCTGACCAAAAATCCAATAAATGCATAGGTACTTTTTACAAACGCCATATTATTCTTATCCGAAATTTACCAAGGCTTAGATAAATTTTAGACCCAAAATGTCAAAAATGCATATTTTCGAACATAATTTCATAAAAAGGTAAATTTATGATCCAAACTTTTGAAAAATGCTGATTTCTGGCCCAATTGAATGGACTATAGTCCCATTGAATTTGAACACCATCAAACGGTACCTAGTCCCATGTGAAAATATGCTCTGCTAAATGCTTATACTCTATTTAGTTAAGTAGCTATTTTAAGCCCGTATCACCTGCATATTATTATCCCTACTTTGGAACTTGGAACGATTGATAATTTCCTCGTTAGTACAAAAGAAGGATGCTTAATTTGACACGAATGCGACCAAAAATTAATCGCAAGTCTGGCGACAAGTTTAATCCTTAGTTGATCCGCCCAGTTTTATCAAACCCTAATTAAAGTTGTAATTTCATAACGAGTGGACTAATTACTAATTAAAGTGTAGAGTAACAAGGACATACGTACTATAGATGAGCACGGGACGGACTTTACGAAACCATACCATCCCGGTTCCGGAATTTCTCAGTCCCCTATCGTACCGTCCCGGATCCAGATTTTAAAAGTCAGTACCGTCCCGTCCCGACCCCGGAATTTTCGTAGTCCCGTACCGAGTCCGGGATTTATCCGTTTAGAGCTCATTATTTGGATATTTTACAAATTGTTCCGTGTAATTACAAATGCGATCCTTGTTGAAAATTTTGAAATGAAGACCAAATTCTAATAAACAAAAGTTTCAAAAATATTTTGTACTCCAAAAAAATTGCTGGCCCCGTCCCGTCCTGGATTTTTTTGCACACAATTTCGTTCCCTTCCGAACTTAAAAATTGAGCACGCTGTCCCATTCGGATTCCGGGACGGAACGGGACGGGATTTTCCGTTCCGTGCTCATCTCTGATACGTACCCAGTGCCCAGATGTGTACGTGACAGCCACATTTTTCCTGAATAATCCGGAACAGCTTGTCAATCACATATGTATTTGTGTAGGTACTCAATGTCAGTCCCTGCGGTATAAAATAAATTGCTCCCGTTTTATGCTTCGTCACATCATCCTCGGAAACAAACTCACTCGCTCGAATCAACAGCAACGATCAATCACTAAAGAATTTGCAAACAATTTTTTTTATACTAAAATTCTCATCTTTTTTTAAAACTCAACCCCGACTGCATTTTTAAAACCCGGGAAAATGAGAGCCCTTCTTTTTTTCCCAGTTATACTGGCAACCATTGTTGGAGTTGCATTTACTGTAAAAAGCCCCGGGCAATATACTCCAGTGTCCGGTGATGAAGCCCCTAAAGGCGTGGGCGATCCTGAAATTTTGAAAGAACTTGAAGAGTCTAAAGCCGAAGCAGGTATGTAGTTTGTCGGTATGGTTCATATTTCTCTATAACCCTTGACTATAATTTCCCGCATTATTTGTCCCTTTACACGGTTCTTTTTTCTGCATTCGGACACAGCCAAGAATTCCTCATTTATTCCCGCCAATCCGTCCAAAACGGACCCTGCTGCAACTTGGCGCTATTCAAGGGGACAGATGTCCGTACACGGTAAATACTTGAAATTCTTTTGAAATTTTGAAATATTTAATTGATAACCTTAATCTACATTAACTCCTATCCCTTTGTGTACATATGTATGTATATTTGTATGCAGGTTTCCGCTGCAGTTCTTCCTGCCGCCCCGCAATCGCGCAGAAGGGAAATAACGTGTGCGATGCCCGAGCACAGCGAGGGACGGTCACGGATTCCTGCTCCCCACGTCCAAACACGGACCGCTTTGGAACGCCGTGCACGAGCCCCTGCAGGTGGCACTTTGACCCCTTTGCAGGTTACGGCAACTTTGGCTACTACTGGTGCTATGTCCGAGGCGGAAGTTGGTACGGCTGTGGCCCACATTCATAATTGAAGGACAATTAGTTACGACTGACCTTGAAGAACAATGATAATTTTTTCTGGAGTCTTCAAGTCCATGGTCCAGTGGTGTGGATGTGCAGATCTTTTGCCTTTACGAAATAACTAACCAAATTACATGTTCGGATGTTAAAAATTAAAAGCTTCGGTAGGTAATCACGAATCGTGAATTGAAGTAAAAAAAAGTCCGTTATCAAAAAACCGGGTGCGATTTGGGACCCATTTTATTTCATGAAATGACGTTTGATGACGTTTAGATGACAAGATTGACAAATTTTTGGGGAGATTTTCATAATATTTTATCAAAATCTCTTCAAAAGTTGATCAAAACCGCATCAAGAATTTTCCATCATACATCATACCTATAATCGTTTCAAAATTTCATGAGAATTTGTGACAAGACTTGTTTTTGACGGCCGATTTCACAGTAAATCATCTAAAGGTGTTTTTTTTAAATGGTCGAACATACTTTGGTCGTTTTGTAGCCTCCCGTACAAAATTTTTTGAATGGTAATTCGCCCGTTTTTCGGCCGAAAACTCCAGAATTCTGTTAAAAATTTCCACCAACTCAACAGAAAACTGGCAATTTTTGACCGAAAAACTCGGGTGGGCGAAATTTCTGCAGAATTCGGCGGGATATTTTTGTGCGGGCTTTGTTTAAATAAACCCCTTTTAAAAGGTAGCCTTGAAAGACGTTGTATAAAGTTTGGGGTTTTTCGAGCCCTACCGAAGCTCTGCAACGTTTCTAAATTAAGTTTCTGTTGTATGTAAAGGTCAAGGTCACGAGGATTCTTTTTTTCACGGGCAACGTGGTGTTAAAAAATTCTAGTTTTTTGTGGATTTTCATTAAGAATTTGAACCAAGAATTATCGCCCGTCCGTTTTTCAACGTCTCCCGTGTAATCGTGTGATTTTATTATGGCATATTAATATCAGAGCGTAATTTAAGATTGTTTCACTGCCCTTGGAAAAAAACCTTGTGAAAACGTTTCATGAAATTTTAACACGATTTTGGTGGAAAATCTTCATCTCAATTTTGATAAACTTTTGGTGAGATTTTGATAAAATATCATGAATCTCTCATCAAAAAGTTTCAATCTTGTCTCATCAAATTTTCATGAGATGTACATGTTTTGTGTAGGTATATAAGAGTTTTTTCAAGGATACGTTTTTTTCTAAGGATAGGTACCAAGTGAATAGGCTTGAATAGGGAATAGGCGCAAAATTTATTAAAAAAGACCAGAAACATTTCAAAATTTCAAAAAATACACATATCAATTTTACCAAATATACCCGTACAAAAATAATTGTAACCAATTTAGCGGGAACTTTCTGCAAAAAATTCGGCCATTATCCGGCAGAAATCTTCAGAATTCTGTTACAAATTTCCTGTTAGTTCAAATAATTCTGCAGATTTCGGGGGAACTCTGTTACTTTTCGGCCAAAAAACTCGGGTAATTTTTAGTGGTTCGAATTCCCAACAGAATTCGGCGGGAAATTTTTGTACGGGTACATACGTATATTTACTTTAGTCAAGTAACTATTTTAAGCATCTTCTATTTACCTACGTACATCCATAGTTTTGTCACCCACTTTGGAACGATTGATAATTTTGTCGTTAGTAAGAAACAAGTCTATGTACATTGTACTTAGGATTAATTTGATACTCGCTGTGGCTCGTTTTGCGTACGAGGCAGATTCCTTCACGTCCTTCGCCGGACGTGAGTTCATTCCCTTTTTTCTCCAGCTATGTTTTAACATAGCAAACTTTTCACACTTCCAAATTACCAGTCAACCGACTAACAACTTCCAATCCAACTCTCTCAACATTTTATTTTTTCCCCTTTTTATGTTCCATCTTCACTACATAAAATAAAACACTTTTATACTCCCACCTTTTATATCTTTTTTTACACCTGACTGCACTTAAAATTCGGGGAAAATGCGAGCCTTTGCCATTTTCTCGGTTCTACTGGCAACAATTGTTGGGGTTGCATTTGCTGTAAAAAGCCCCGGGCAATATACTCCAGTATCTGGCGATGAGGCGCCAAAAGGTGTGGGTGATCCTGATATTTCGGCGGAACTTGAAGAGTCCAAAGTCCAAGCGGGTAAATACAAAAGATATCTAAGATTTTTATTTATTGTACATACGAGGGATGGTAAAAATGTCTCGGTAATCGTTGATATCATTTTTCCTCATTTTATACTTTTTATTTTTTTTTGTATTCTAATACAGCCAAAGATCCCTCATTTCTACCCGTGAATCCGTCCAAAACTGACCCTGCAGCAGGTTTTCGCTCCAGGGGACAGATGTCCGTACATGGTGCGCACAATTTTTTTATTGTATTTATTAAATAATTTACTTATTAGTTAATCTTTATTTACAAAAACTCCTTTCCTTTTATGTATGTATGCACATTTTTATGCAGGCTTTCGCTGTGTTTCATCCTGTCGCGCATCAATCGTGCAGAAGGGAAATAATGTATGCGACGCCCTTGCAGAGAAAGGGACCGTCACGGATTCCTGCTCCCCACGTCCTAACACGGACCGCTTTGGAACCGAGTGCACGAGCCCCTGCAGGTGGCACTTTGACCCCTTTGCGGGTTTCGGCAACTCTGGCTACTACTGGTGCTTCGTCAGAGACGGAAGCTGGAACGGCTGCGGCCCTCACGTCGTTTGAAAAATAATACGATATGCATGACGGACCTTGAATAATAATTTTTTTTTTCTGTAATCTTTAAACGTCTTTACAAAAGTTCGAAGTCTGGACGGTTTATTTGTGCTTTCTTTATCCAGCTATTTTGCCAATAAGTCCACGCACTCAAAAAATTCTGACTGCTAACTTTTTATTTTTTTGCAAGCAGTCTAAATACTGCCGGCTGCTAAAAAACTTTGGTTCCATCAAAAGTGTCAATTCACCTTGATTTTTTCGTGATCAATCAGTAAATTTTTTTAAAAATCTCGCTCATCTCATAACTGTATTTTAAATGAAAGGCCGAGGGAATTTTTTTTCATTTAGTTGGCGGTACCTTTATATTCTGGACTGTGAAATATAGATGCTTTGTAATTGTCTTTTGCAATGCAATTATCGTGATGCAATTATCGTGATATTTCATCAAAATACCATCAAACTTCGATAAAAATTAGCAAGATTTTGGACCGAAATCGTGTCCAAATGTTGAAAGATTTTTTTTATAAGGGTAGGCATTTTTCTATTCCTTTTGGCGCTTCATTTTGTTTTTGCTTTTTTTCAAAAATTACGCTGTTATTACAGCTGTCCTTTGCTGATGTACATACCGTAACACTGCGAGGTGTGCTCAACGCTCAACTTGTCAAGGGTCATTCCACGCTGACTGTCCCAATTGACCCTCGACAACAACGATTTGACCCAGATTGTCTTGGGCCCTAAAAATCCTGTTCAAGGTCAGGACCTAGGTCATGTCATGCCCCTACTTTGCAGTTAAAAAGCTTCTCCGGCTACCCGGGATGAGGTTAACAGAGTTTGATTTCCGGGACAATCCGTTCCTGGAACTGGACACTATGAAAGAATCTGGTCAGCCTGGTTGACTAGCCTGTGCAAGGAGCAATTATCGAGGGACGTGAGCCGGACCGGAAGTTTCCCAAAACGCATGTTTTAGACCCTAATTTTAAAAAAAGCTGATGTCTATCCCATACATACAGTACAAAAATCACGAGCAAAAGTTAGACACCATTTTTATGGACAAGGCCCTATTTCTAAAGACTTTTTGCCCCAAAAAATGGTTTTTAGTCCCATTTTAAAATAC
>JAQIVE010005876.1:0-12250 GCA_034698285.1 Sminthurinus bimaculatus | reverse complement strand
TTTGCGGCCATTTTCTTAGAAGAAATATTTTCCTCAAGCCTGGAAATAAATACGAATTTTCTCGAAGCACGCTAACCTCACCAACAAAACCAAACATTTAAAACTTCAAACAAGTTACTTTTACCATCACTCTTCATTAATAGCATGAAAAATATTATGTAAATCTATAGTCTAACTAAGGTTTATAGTTCTACAGCATGGCATTTACAGTTTTAAATGTTTTTAAGGTATTTTGGAATGTCCTGAAACTATTTATATTTATACGGTGCTCTGCTATGTGGGAATATTAAAGTATAACAACATGCCATCTAATACTTGGCTTGCATCCATACTACATTCCATATAGCTTAGGTACGTTTACAAATTATAGCCGTACTCAAAATTTTTGAAAAACAACTTTTATATTATCGTCTCTTTCTTTATTATTGTGAAGCGCGCAAAACCATAATGTGCAATGTGCATACTACCAATTACATGCACAACATAAAAGTTGTTTAGTTTTTAACCTACAACATTTTGAGTGGCGTTATAATTCCTAATTTCAGAATGCATCTTATTATACAATAAAATGATTAATCAGCAACATATAATTTACAAATAAAATATCCATACCTCAATGCGTCTAGTACTGGTAGGAGATTCAACAAAGCGGTGTCACTTGGATCCGAAAACCATGATTTAATGGGCATTGCATTGGCTATAGTTTATGTTTGAATAGTTTTTAAAAAATACATTTTTTATATTAGTTCATTATTAACTGATTATTAAGCTTATACACTATACACTTTGTGACTTTCGTTTAACTAATAAATTAAAAATACTAATGCTATGCAATAGCCAAGTACGTACAATGTACACACGTACTTGATAATTGAAATGGAACTATGTTTGATATTCAAAACCAAAACACACATGTAATTGTCATATGAAAGCAAGAAAATTAAAATTCAGTTTCAAATTTACCAGGATAACTCCTATAAGCACCAGGACTGTTGTCCAAAATGAAAATGGAGCTGAGGTCATGTGATATATTTGATAAATCTTTGGTATAAGAGCCTTGGTCAAGAGTACAATGTTGACGATAATACCGAGTTTGAAGAATTTGCCGGTTATTGTCCAATTTATCTGCAACACCTGTGGAAAAACAAAGTAAAAATAGAAAGAAAAATTTGTTGCATTGTATTTCTGAGATAAATTGAAAATATTATAACACTATTCAATTTTTCTAACTTATAATTAGTATGATATATTTTAGCCTGTTATAAAAAAATTAACATAATACCGGCTCCGTAAATCTCCATACTGGCTGTAAATACGACAAGATCATACCACTGACTGACTACATCCAAAAAATAGTCAACACTATGAAAAAACATTTAAAAAAGTCCATTTAGAGCACAATTGAAACCAAATATCAAGGGTAAACTTAAGTAGTTGCATATACATACATTTATAAAACATAAATCAAGACTTTAAGCAGTATTAATAACATCATTTTGTAAATTTCACGCATGAATATCTTACTGTGGTCTCTTGTGCACAAAAAACCGAACGGGGTGCCGTTCAATTGTCACTTTGAGTATAAAATCAGGCGGTGTACCTGGTTTAACTGTTTGCCTATGAAAAATAAAGGATACACACAAACAATGCGATTATTTACTCATCATACATATTATACTAGAGAAAGTTTTTCTTTATTGTTAGATTTACAAAAAAAACTTACCTTTGAACACCATCATGATGTGAATGTATCAGAGTTTCATCCAAATCTAAAACTAAAACTTTTCTTCTGACAAGACTCAAACGATGTTTTGACAAAGGACTCAGTGGAACTACTTCATATTTTACTGTCTGATGTTGAAGAATCTAAAAAGAGAATAGAAACATGAATCATTTTGAAGAAGGAACAACAAACGAAACGGAAATTGGGAAATATCAATCGACTCTTATTATCAAAGTAGCTTCATATTGTTGACTGCAGTACTATTGTACTATGTATCCGAGTGTTTCAATATTATAATGTACAAAAATATTACACTATTGCCTATTGCTATTAAATAATTTTCTCCGCTTTCATACAACCAAGAGGCTGAATAAAGTATGTATAAGTATTGCAAACATGCTATTTTAATCATTAATTACACATTACTATAATATATGCACTTGACGAATATGGAATAAAAACATATACCTACAATAACATACTTTATAGCAGAGACAGAAGACAGAAGTGCATTTTTGTATATGTTTCAAAAGAACTTTCAAGCATTTCATGGTTCTACATTCTTAATATACTATAGCAAGACTTCATTATGCTTACTTTAATCACATATTACTATTATTATTACAATGTAAATAACAACAACACTCGTTAGGAAATAAACGAAACAGTTTTAGGCGGTCAGTCAAATAGTTCCTATAATAATGTTTGATGTATATATACTTAAATAGATACTCACAAGTTTGTATATTTAACAATTAGTGTAACAACTCACCTGTCTTCCATTTTTTCTCACAAAATAACAGACACAATTCCAGATTTTATTTAGAAAAAGTAGTACTTTATTGATCGTCATCTTTATAAACGACGTTACCATTTTACTATAAACACCAGTTTGAAGGATCCGACGGCGTTATTTTAATTATTAAACATTAATCCAAAAAAAAGAATATAATTCCAGAGTTAAAGAGATAAAACTTTGAATTTTAGGGACCAGCACAACCAGCATAGAATATTCATACATAGAAAGTCACACATTTGTGTAGTAGAGCTCAATTCATTATTCGCTCTTTCTTTCGTCTCACACACGGCATTCGTGAACGTGCGTTTAGAAAAATATCTCAGACTAATAAACAATTAATTATTGTTTTATATTTTAAATATCTTGGATATCAATAACTTTTAACAGTTTTAATAGAATCTACGGTTAATTTCAACTCATATTCATCATGGTTCATGTCGAGAAGCGAAAGGTACGTGATTATTTAATTACATTTCTGGTATTTTGTAGTAATCTTTTTTTTGTAATGGTTGACTTTGGATAAAGCATGGTGTGCACGCTGTTTCTATTGCTTAGAGTACAATGTACGTACATACTTATGTACTTATACTACTACTTTACAACTTAAAAGTACACACATTTCATTAAGTATTTACTTACTCCAACAATGTTCATTAACTATTATGATTAAATGCTAGTTGACCTTTTTTATTTCCTGGAATTGCATTACTTAAGCATGTTGTGATGCTAATCATGATTCTTGCCCTTTTATAATGGGAAATATGATAAAGTATTAGAGGTTAGAGTTAAGGAAGACAGTAGTTCCATTTATGTTTTCACTTTTGTTGACCTTTGTTTTGCGCTAATTGATCGTAGTTAATAAAACATTTTATATCTTTTTCATTATGTACAGTCGCAAGGACCTTCTCCACATCCCAAGAAACAGCATAAACCAAATGCTGGCAACAATAACACTCCTCAAAAGAATTTCTCCCCTAAAGGTATAAGTGCCAACTTGTCCCGGAATAGTAATGCTAATGGAAATAACAACAGCTTCAACAAGAATAACAAACCTGCTGGAGCTCCGATGAAAATTGAAGTTGTTGATTCAGAGAAGAAGAATGGAGCAGAGAAAAAGAACGAATTGAAGCAATTGAATCCTAATTCAAAGGCTATAAAGAAGGAAAATAAACAAGGAGGTGGTGGAGGAGGAGGAGCGCCTAAAGCTGGAGGGCCACCACAATCTGCAAAAAAACAACAGCACAATAAACAAGCTAAGGGACAAGCCGGACAAAAGAAGAAGAATCGTTATCAAAAACTTCAAGTTGTACGTCTATTTCCCCTTTGTCAAGTTTTTTCCTTCATACAAAAAGCACATTATAAATGCATGTATTAACATACTTACATATTATTTTATTTGTGTAGTCTGTAAGTAAGGATATTCTGTTTGTATTTTTGTATTGATTTGAAATTTCTGTACACTTTTAATATCTATGTAGAGGTTGGATTCAAAAGTAAGAACCAAGTCAAATTGTGAACGAGCCTTCAAATTGGAACAAGAATTGGGTCACTCGGGCCGTGTGTACACTGTTAAACTTCCAGACGCAGCTCTTACCAATGCAACTGTAACTGGTTGGAGGTAAAAGAAACACGGGTTATATTTAATGATTATCTATCACGTCACAATCATAGAGGCATTTTTTCGATGCATCATTCAGGAAATGTATATTGTTCATAATTCATAATAATATGGCTATTGTATTTAACTACACGTTTAAATATTTAACACTTTTCTAATAGTTCGGCTATTGAGACAACTATTTTCACCAAACCTGTGGAACAACGTCAATTTTTAATTGTTTTTAAACCTGGTACTAATGTCAAGAAAGAAGTTGAAACTCTACGTAAAGTGAATTTCGGTGGTGGAAAATTAACGGTAAGTTCCATACTCTTTTCGTATCTATTATCTATCTATGCTATGTATTGCTTCTTACTCCAAGAGATAAAAATCTTCATGAACAATTTTGACCATCCTACACTATATTTGTAGGTTGAAGAGAAATCAGAAGGGGATCAACATTTACAATCTGGAGCTGAATTAATTGACCCATATACTTTGTATATCACTAATTTGGATGAATCTATAACTAGAGAAGCTCTTAAAAAATTATTTAGTAAATCAACCACTATTATGAATCCAAGAAAACATAATCCAAGAATCGGGTACGATAACTATTTGCTTTTATTTTGATTTAAACTTTATTATACATACATTATACATACATACTAGGTGCACTTAGAAAAAATGATCTTCTCTCCTGTTGAAGACAATTTTACACTACAAGTTACAAATAGAATTGATTTTTAATTTGAACTCATTGGTTTTGTTAATTAGATCATCCGGTAAATTCACTTTCATCTCTTATGATTCTGCTGATGATGCTTTAGCTGCATTTAAAGAGAACTACAGTGCTGTTATCAAGGATAAATCACTAGTTATGCGTTTCCGTCGTATCGCTCAAAATGAAAGGAAAGAATTTTCAGAATCAGAGCAAGCTGCACCTAAAGAACCCCAACAACAAGCAGCGAAAAAAGCCGCTACTCCAGCAGCTGTGACCCCTAAAACCGAAAAAGTTGTGACAACTCCACAAAAGAACGCAGCTCAAACACCAGTAACTCAAGCTAGTAAAAAAGCTGCTGCTGCTGCCGCCGCCCTTCTTGCGGCACAAAAGAAAATCAAAGTTGACGTTGAAGAAGATGAGGATGATGATGATGATGAAGACGATGATGAGGTAATTTTTTGAATATGTCATATGCACAAAAATCAATCATCCATGGTACTTATAGCCATAGTGCAACTGGTTGACTTTAAAGAAAATATCTAATTCTTATGACTTTATGACATTTAGGACGGAGAAGAATTAGAAGGAGGGGATGATGATGACGACGACGATGATGATGATGTTAGTAATCTTCTATATACAGGGTCTTCCACGAAAGACTGGGTAAACGGAAACTTTCCGTGCTCAAAGTTCCCATTGTTTTAAATGGAAAGTTTCCCTGTCTTTTTCGTGGAGGACCCTGATATATTTATATATTTTTTATCCCTTATTTATGTTTCTCATTGTATTTTCGTTATCAATAATGCATTATACTATCATTTTGCTTTAGGATGAAGTTGAAGGAGCAGAGGAAGCTGGAGATGATGATGATGACGACGACGATGATGATGATGACGAGGTAAGGAATGCTATGCCATCAATAAGAAAATTATAGAAGTTAAAATTTAATGCCGGTTTGTTTATTCATATTCAATTTATTTATATAACTTGGTACACGCACAAGGATAAGTAGAGAGGCCTATACATGTACGAAGGGCGTTTTTTCCTCTTCCCAAATTTTTAAGAAATTAAAATTGAAATTATTATTAATTTATATTTTCTTCTATTAATTTCAGGATGACGACGATGACGATGATGATGACGACGACGATGATGATGATTCCGATTAAAGCAAATTTTTAATTAGTTAAATGTGTTTTTTTTAATCAAGGAAGAAATTGTTCTTGTAACATTCTTTACATTGTTATTAAGTTGTACATTATAAATATATTATATCGTACTTTGCAAATATATAACTATATACAAAATACGTGTACGCAGTATGGTTATGGTTATGTAATTTTGAAGTTTAAAACAAACAAAAAAAAAACATTTTAATATGCCTATGAAAGTCTTATCTGTCTATCTAATATGTCATGTACCTCCATGTAAGTAAGTTTTAAAAAAGAACTTTCTTGCAATATTTTTCTTGTTTGTACTGAAGACTTACTTCTATTATATATCATGTGTACACACCTTTATAAGTTCTAGAGAAAACGGACAAGTGCTTCTACTACATTGCACTGTAACTTTTTTGTATTATTTTTGTTTTGTTTTGGAAAATATAATATATTGTGTTATAATATCCTATTACCTCTTCTTAGAATGTAGCTGTTTATCCGTTACTTGATATAGTACTATATAATTATTAATTATGTAATGCAGACACCTTTCCCAAAATTTAGTAGCATTATTAAATAATGCATTCGGTAGGTAGCCAGCGTTGACTTCAGCGCTTGGTCATTCGTCGTTCACTCTCATGTAAGAATGCCGTCTATAAAGGGTTTTTGATCGTTTGAAGAATGTATTAAATGCCTTGGCGAATTTATTCTTTAAATAAACGTGTTATAATTTGATTTTTTTAAAAATAACATTTCATCATCATCTGGCCATGTATTACAACTTGTGGTTTTCATGCAGTATAAGTATATCAGTTCTCTCTTTTTATCATTATGCATCTTGTAAATACCAAAAGCATGAATTATTTGAGTATTGATTATGCATTCTCATGTATAAGTACTTGCATTTTAAACTTAAATAATGGGCCTATAACTTCGCGAAATAGGATTTGACTTTAATATGATTAAAATGACATTTTCAAATGCATACTTAAGTAGCTGTTCTGTAGCCTTCTCATATAGGCTTTTTTTTAAGTTTAGTTTTGAGTTTTGAGTAAAAATTGGCAACATTCGTGCTTTTGTCGCCAATTCCTAAAGGCCCATTTCGCTACTAATTGCAAGATTTTATGTAGGATGTGATGATGAAGAGTGCACTTTCCTCTTCCCTGTCTCTCTTCCTTCCTCTGTTTGAATTTCAAAAGTACTTACTTACAGTTAACTTTAGCCCATCGCAATAACATGACTTTGGGCGATTTGGCATTGGTTTACGTTTAATACATACTCCTTGTTTACGCCATAAGTACGATTTAAAGTTAATCCGTATCATAAAAATGATAGATAAAAAACGAGACAAAGGCCGTTCTAACTTGTTACTCATTGCTAAATATTTAATATTATGAATACAGTCTAGTGCCGATTTCTAGTCAACGTAAGCATCTACACAAGTACTTGGTGAGAACTAACGCAGATGGGTGAAAGTGAAAATGGTGTAGCAGCCTGCAAGGAAGGATGAATGTGAATGCTGAAAAATAATTTTATCAAAGTATATAAATATTTTCATTGTGTAAGTACATATTGGCCTACACTTTAGTTTCTCATCGTAGTTTTTGCTGATTTTATGCCTGCCTTTGTGTGAACTTGATTTTGAAGTGTGCTCCAATGATTAATAATTGTTGGAAATTATTCAAAAAATTACATTTTTTATTCGCATCTTTTTCCAACCTTCAATAGCATCTGTAACGTTATGTAATATGTAACAGAATTATCCCCTGTGCAGGTTTACTAATACTCACTGCATAATTTATTTCATATAGGTACACTACACATCATGTCATGATTCATGAAGGGTTGAACCATCATTTAAATGCAAAGATAGTTGATTAGCGATTATAACTGTAGTACAATTTTTCGGCCAATTTCGACCATCACACGTTGAAGGGTATGATAGAAATAAAAAAGGAATACAGTGCGGAAAAGCCGCAAAGACGTACTTTCACTCACAACTTGTGAGTGAAAGTACTTATGATGGACTATGAGACCTCTAGGCTTTTCCGCACCGTATTTCTTGTGAGTCACAAGGAAAGTAAATGTGTCTGTACGTTCAGAAAAGTTTTTCAACGCCCACTCTACCTTCCGTTACATATTTACTATTTGCATTACTTACCAGCATTTAATACATATACAATATTAACTTCTATAGTTTAGGTTCACGTACTCTCCAGTAAATATGTATTACCTATAGTTCAGTCATTTTGGAATACTTAACAGGTTAATTACTCTGCATTGTCAAGAGTGCAAAATTAAGCATGTGTTGTGGTAGTGTAACGCCTCGATAATATGAATTGTTTTGTTAATATTCCGTCATGCATTTTTACCGAGTGCTCAGTTACATTAATGCCTTATAACTTATGATTAAGACGAGTGTCGTGTTGCAGGTCGTGGCACTTGTTTAATTTTTAATGTACCCCAGTATGAAAATACAAAATACAACACACAACATAAAACTAAGTATTGTGTTACATCAGATCATAACTATAATCATGAATTTTTTTAATACACCAAAACGTTTACAAAACGCTCATGTCTTCTGTCTATTACAGAAATGGAACTTCGGAGGAAGTATACTTGCTTTTTACTTTGACATAAAACAAAAAAATGAACCAAAGCAGTACTGACTACTGACTATTAAATGCATACATAATAAATATAAGGAAAATGATAGATTACGGATCAATATTTCATAGCAGCAACTTTTACTGCTCCATTTGTTGCAGTGTTGTGCATGTGTAATGTGTATATTCGCATGTAATTTTGTACGATACTTGTAATATATGCAGAATAATATTATGATATTCGTCAAATAATAGTATCCATTTTGCCAATTTATTGCAAACTTTTCAAACTATAATCTGCACAAGTTCACATCATTTCTATTAATGTAAGTACATTGTACATTATGTATTTATAATATGCAATCATAAAACATAAAACATGTCAACTATCCTATTAAAACTCGCACACATGTAGAGGTTCCCTCAACCTTTTGTCCTATTGATATTGAAAGATAAGATACGATAAACAAATTTGTCAACTTTTTTGTACAATTAGCACTGGCAAAAGCTATCCTATACGATTCAAACTACAATATATCATAGTTGTTCTGTACACTTCATATTTCTTTCGTTCATCTTCATTCCCCGTGAAACGTCGTGCAGGTGTACAGTGTATATTATTGTGGTAGTTAGTTTCTTAGGCCAAAGAATTCGGAAAAGAATTACCACGATGAAGTCAATATTTGTTTATTCAATTTGCTTCCTCTGCTTCTTATCAATCTCAACCCTCGTGTCCTCAGTAGAGGTGAAAATAGGTATTACGCAATGGGGAGACACCAAAGGACTCTTTGGTTTAATGAAGGTAATAAAGAAAAAAAAATTTTATGTGTATACACTATATAAACACATACGTTCATAGTTCATACATATTATCTTTTATGTTATTTATAATATCTATGCACAAAATTTTTCAGTAATTAGTAATTACGCGCATTTGGCATAATGTATGATGTATACTTCGTCTATTGCAATAAAAAATGGGGCAGCAAAGTCAACCGTCAACAGTATAAGATTAGAATTAAAAACATAAATTTGTAAATTTCAGGAAAATGATCTACCTACAGATTGTACAGCAGAAGGTATTTAGCTTTCTTGTAATTTTTATGACATACCAAGTTACAAACTGGTGTCATAATGCCTATACATGTACATTATGATAATGTTTGTGTATTCGCGTCCTTCTGTCCTCTTCTTCCAAGTTTATGGGTAACACTGACTGCTGACATATTACATATGTTACCTATGTACTATTTTAGCAGTCAGTGGCATTTGCTTGAACTTGTCAATCGTAAATGCAAGCATTAACTTTCAATACCATGAATCATACAAGAAAGAATCATGTACTATGTACTTGTACATGGTGTTTGTTAATTTGATAATTTTCGTACAGATTTGACCAAAGAGAACTGCGTTGGAGGGATCTCACAACTTTTGCCGTACATTGAAGGGGCGAAAGAAAGCATGACAAAGTTCACGGGGAATAGCACCAGCACCTTCACCTTTGTGACTGGAAATCTAGTGTCAGGAGAGCATGGATTCTTGAGCTTATTCAAGTCGTAAGTACTAATTGCATAGTAGTTACCATCTACAAATTTCTATGAATGTTAAAACCTTATGCGCATAAAATTTTTCGAAATTTCTTTTCCCTGTTGTCTTTTTTGATGTGCAACGTGCATTTTGCTTGTGCAGTGTACATAATGAAATGATGGCAACTCGCTTTTATTCTTACCTACTCACAATTCGCAGATTGACTGTGGGTGATGTAACTACCACTGATGGGTGGGATTTCTATGGACATCTTTTAGACTTTATAGCTACTGACAAGACCGGTGCACTACAAACGACTGATCTTTACAGACCTAGTTTTATGGTAAGAAAAAATCTTGTAAACTTACAAGCTTCATTTTTTTCTGTATTCTGTGCAAATACGTTGTACACTTTAAAATTTAGGGTAGGGAGTGAAAATAACAAAAAAGCTGAAAGTTGCACAACAGCAAGAAAAGCAATTGCAATCAGTTGTGACCGATACTTCTGCTTATTGCTTATCAATGTCTCATGTGTGTCTCTGTGTGATGTAATGTAGTATGTAGTAAAATAATACACTTGCATACATGTTTCAATTAAAACGAATAAATAAATTTTTTTATCCAAATTGTGACCAGTCATCGGGCATGAAGGAATTCGAGGCTGGACTCGAGCAGACTAATAAATATTTAAGTGGTACACATCCGAGCACTAAAACCGTCGTCTCCAATATCGCATGCGATTCTCCCGGTGGTGGACAAGCAGCAATATTTTGTAACAACAGAACTGTACCATATACAATGATGGAAGTAGACGGGATCAAAGTTGGGGTTGTGGGATTTGTCAACCCTCTTGCTAATGTAAGGAGATTTTTGACCACTTATATTAATAATTTGAGATTTGTTTATACCTAGTAAAATGCTAAAATATGTATTTATTGTGACGAGTTTGCCCTTTTCAAAATCTACCTTTATTTTCCTACGTACAATATACCGTACAGTATTATGTAGTACATGGACGTTGAATATGATGCAAAGGTATTTTAAAAAGTATATTTCAGACACTGGAAATTTGACCGTTTTGCAAGCGGATACTAGCATTGAAAAGATTGTCAATGAAAATCTCAAAGATGCAGCTTTCGTCATTGCTGTGGGCTCTGGAAGCAATAAGATTGCTCAGGAAATCATCGACCGCATTGGGAAAAGAGTTAAACTGGTCATATATGGAGGTGGTACTAAAAACTTTAGTGGAAATTACCCAGAAAAATATAAAGACTCTTACATTGCTGGAACTGATGGTTCCACATACGGAACTAGCGTCGGCACTCTAGAACTCACGTGGAATAATTCTACCGACAAGCTAACAGTTAAAGGAAATCTTCAAAAAGTCATCAAAGATGACAAATTTCCTCCAAGTACGTCATAGCACAAATTCTTGTAGTTAGTCTTTAATATATAAGCTATTCTATAGTCTATAATCTGTAATGCGAAAGTAAACAGTGCAAGAAAATTCTCACTCGCTATAAAAGTTCGAAATATCCATTCAATACACAGTACGCATGTTATGACATGTAATCATTTTTAATTAAACGGGTTAGAAATTAAAAATTACATGAACCTCTTCTTTTTATGTAGATGGTATTGCTACAGACTTATTTACCGCCGCTTTAGTTAAAAGCGGAGCAGATAACAATGTGGTCAGAACTCAAGTGACGTTAGACGGGTCACGATGCTGGAGCGAAGAGTGCAATCTTGGAAATCTAGTTACGGATGCAATGGTTCATTGTGCCTACAACTATAATTATACTAAATACAATGACACCATTGAAGCACTCACTGAGCCAATAATTTCACTGTGGCATGGAGGAGCACTTCACAAAGATTCCGTAAATCACAGTGGTAAGACAATTTTATTCGTGATGAAACATGCTGATGCACGATATAGTTTTAATGCTGAAAAGGTCACACCATTTTGCAAATTTAGCATTAAACTAACTAATAACGTTTTTTTACATGTAAGTGCGTATAACTGCTGTATATACTATGTAAGTGTTTAGTCTACGAATTATTCATTACGAATGCATAGGACAGTTTCATTTATTTGCTTATGTGGAA
>JAQIVE010005875.1:0-12250 GCA_034698285.1 Sminthurinus bimaculatus | reverse complement strand
TGAAAGGCCGTTTTTGTCTCTGGTAAATAAAGATCTCTGCGTTTTTTTTCGCTTGGACTTGTTATGCATTATATTGGTCAGCGTCCTGCATTAGCAAATGTCCATTGAAATTATTTAAGGTTACTTTGCAACTTATTTTAGGGTTTCTCTAACAATTATAGAGGAATCTAAAACGTATGATTAAATAAAAAAGTATGGAGTTTGGAATTGCATAGAGACCAAACAGGATTCCAAAATGTTCTAAAGACAGAACGCTATATGTACGTACATTTCGTGAAATATGTATGTGTATCTAAAAATTAAAAATTTGTTACATACTGCGGGGAGAACTTGAGCCATTTTGTGCGTGTAATGATATGGAGTGTGGATGAGTATCATCGCCATCACTTAAAAATAAATAAAGAAAAGTAATGCAAATGTGATGAAGTTCAACGAAACGAATTGGATGATGAATACTCTGTACATGTTGGGTTGACACCCAAACAATAACAATAATTGCCACTGAAAAAATGAAACTATCCAATAAAATTGTCACAGAATACTAATGAATGCCTGAATGATGAAGAATGGGACTGTGAGGCGGATGAATAAAAAAAATTAGAAATAGAAAAGAGTGGACGGCAAAGAAAAACAATTTTTTAAATTCAACTCCTCAAGCTGACTTTGACTAGTCTGACTCTATTGTCTTGACTGTACATTTGTACATAGTCTTAAAAGTTGGCTTTGTAAAGGCAACGAATCAACTTGACTCTCATTGCTCATAGATAAATAAGTATTTATTATGCAGGACAGGAGACGAGCATATTATTATTATGTACCTGTTGTGTTTTCTACACATGCAGTATAGAATTATATATGCATGTTATACTATGGTCTCTAGTTTTTGTCGTTGGAAAATGAGGTGCGCTTATTGCTTTTTAAAAATGTGGTACTCGATACTATTTTGCTACTACACAATGTCATATTTTGTTTGTACTCCATTAGTTATTATAATATCTAAAAAAAATAGTAAAGGTTTAACGCTAATCTGCTGAACAACCTGCAAATGCAAAGTACCAAGAAAACAAGCGTATTTTTGTACAGGAAACGAGTAATAAATTGATAGATTAAAACGCCTTTTAAATTTTGTTTGTCAAGAGTGTGGCCCATGGCCCATGGCTCACTGCTTAGTATTCAGTATACCATATATACATGTATAGCTTTTTAGTAATTATCCAGTTCTTGTAGCTAAAGTTTTTTCTTTTTAAAAAATGAATTCTGGATTTTACATACTAACTATAGACCAAAAATGTTTTCTGGCTGATAGTTATCTGTGTAATATATGAAATCGTTGGTGTATTCAGCATACATATCTCATTGCATGTACATATATGTACATACGTACTCTGCTTTACTTTTGACTTTGCCCTGAATTTTACTTTTAAAAGTTGATGTAAGTTTACTACACGTTTCAGCTTTTAATAGTACAGAGATCCAGTATTAATGTAATGTACAAAATGCGTCGCCCATGAATATAATATGCAGAAAGTAATCCATGTACAAATTTTTCACATTACCATGTGATGCATAATATTTTGAAGACACAGAATCTGTGTCATAGATTAAGCAAAAGTGCTGTTCTTTGCTACAAAATATATTTTCCGGCTCTTTTTAATTCCCTCGGTACTATACATATTACATATAATATAAAAAGTACATACGTACATATTGAGGTTAGCAAGTGTCAGATGTCAGACTCAATCTGTGTTTTTTCGTTTCGTTTTTTCCTCGTTTTACGTTACATCACTGTAGTTGAAACTTTACCCCCCTCCCCAATTAAGCTCAATACAGTCATAACACATAACATATGCGTAACAAATACAATCAAAACTCAAATTAACCCATTACACGTGATTCTTAATTTGCCCTTTCACACTATGGGTACCTTTTACTGTGGTATAAATTGAAGTTCATAGTATAAAATGAACTTCATGTACACGGTGCTACCCTTTATGATTTACATTAACATACGGTAAATACCTTAAAATCACTGTTGTACTTCTGGTTTGACAATATCATAATATACTTACGTTAGAATGTATGCGTGCATGCTATAAAAGTAGCTATACATACATATGTACATGAGAAACCTGTCTTCCAGGGGAAAAAATATTGAATCCAGTGTGTGGATAGCTCACAGGTTAATAATAGAAATTGTTATGACGTATATACAAATATATTAGATGAATGAATATTAATATGATGAGTGATGAATCAATTTCCTTGGCTGGAAAAAGTAACTGCATGTACGATAAAACATCAGCAATCTTGTTGGTTGCACGTAACATTTTAATTACCACTTTATGCCTATTTTGGATGATTTGACGTAACACACACACAAACATATTTCACGTTATACCGTACCGTGATTGTGTTTCAAGTGTAATATAGTAATAGTATAGTAATAAGTAATAGTATGTACTTATACGTACCTATTTGTGTTTATGCTTACTGCAGTAAACCGTAATCGCAGCATAAAAAACTAACCAGTTAACTCTTGTCTTATGGATCTTTGTATCGTAACATATACCATTTTATTCTGATTATTGATGAGAGATATGCATCAACAATGCTGAAGTAATACACACACATGCATGTGTATATTTTATGTGTATATCTATAGTCTATACAGTGGATAAGATTGCAAACACGGTGCAAAAAGTAAATGAAGTCTAATCCTAAAAAATGCCATAAAATATATCATCAATCCTACCTTCATTTTATTTCTCACCAGTCCTGTGATTTGATTTGGATTGATTTGATTCCTTGTTCTCATGCAGGCAGACACATGTATGTATGTAAGTAGTGTGCAGTGTGCATAGTTCATACACACGATTCAGCGTGATCATGATGAGGACAATTCTCAATCAATCTATATGCATACATGCTTATATACATAGTAAATAGTAATATGATGAGACTTTGAGAAGCCAGGCCAGTTAGTCACTTTTTCCATGTAACACGTGAAGTAATAGTGCAGACTAAATGGCAAGTGTTAACTAAAGCTAATAGATCAAGCTGCATACACACATGTACATTTTTATTACAATATCAGAGTCGTTGAGAACTTACTACTTAAGGTAACTTGCTTGCTCCTTCTTCAACTATGTATGTATTTTACATACACATTATTGTTATTCCACATATCGCACATTTTTTTACTAAGTATAAGGTGAAGAACAAAAACATTCCTCGTCTCAGCCAAACTTGTATCGTGTGAAATGACGTCTACGTACAATATATAGGAAATGTTGTGTTATACCTCACTTACTTAAAAACGTCAGTTAGTATCTGTATAATGTATAACACATAATATACACGGTATAACAGGGCGCTTGTCATACTGTGATCATTTGTGAATTAATGCGTCCAAGCTTCAAGCTACTTGTTGTTGTCCAACAAATGGTTAAAATATAAGGATTAAGGATGAACGATGAACGACAACCGCATCCCATCAGTCAGCAGTCAACACAGCAAGTTTGTCTTGTTCACATTTCACAAAGACAAAACACAATCACAATCACAATATGATATGTACAACAATAAAACAGCCAACAATTCGTTGGTTTCATTCCTGATTTTTTTACCACGTTCTCCTTTGCACGTTCAGTAAACAAAGAAATCTCATTCTCAATATTTTTATCAAGGTGTTGAGAAGATGGTTCACAGAAAGTATAGTATTAATTAACTCCATGCTTAATAATATTGTAAAATGCTGTATGCAGTCGTATATTTGTTAAATACAACACACCAAAAATGTTTTAAATATGTTTAATTTTCTGGAAGTATACTTCGGCATTTTTAATGATCGTTAGTATATATCTAGCTGATTTTTAATTTGCATGGAGTCTGGAGTCTCTAATGCACATGAATATGCTCAAAACAGAGCAAAAACTGAACATAAGTCGTTACCATGTGATATGGAAGTCTGAGCATTTTAAATTTTGGCTTAATTGAACAGAATAAATGTTTATGAAAAATACCTTATGAAGAAACAAAAAAACAACGTTTTATAAGGAGAAAAAACCATGAATGCTGACAAAGAAAAGGAAGGTATAGCATGTACCTTAGATCTCAAGTATCAAGTATGCAATTAATCAGCATGAAAAATAATGTAAAAAACCGTTAACTCTTTGCTCCTGTTTTTCATTTTGCAAACAAGCACGAGGACTACATTTCTTTATTCATTTATGCTCACGTTGATGAGTGATGAGGCGAAAAGCGAAGCGCCGAATAGTACATAAAATTATCATTAATAAATTATGACCTGCATAATACAACAATTTAAGTTAAATATTATAGCTAACATTATGTTTATATTTACTAGGACATGTGACATACTATTATCTGACGTGTGTGTGTGTGACAATTAGCAATGTACATTGGTTATACATACCGGCTGGACGTATAATATGGATCTAAATATACTATAAAATATGTTGAGCCCATATTACATATTACCCAGTCAGTGTACATGTTGTGTGGTATTGATAAAGATAATATACATAGTGGTACAAGGTATAAAGTTTGGTATACAGCTAAACTGGGGTCAACTGCCATTAGATTTTGATATTAGCCCTTAAATTTAGTTTTAGTTAGCTGCATCATGTTCATGTACATATCACCTTTTTGTTCTCACAATCAAATATAAACCCAAAAAATTGGCAATATTACATATATTTAGATACAACATGCATTATGCATTATTGGTAAAATGTAAACACAC
Organism: Sminthurinus bimaculatus; assembly: GCA_034698285.1. Taxonomy (NCBI): domain Eukaryota; kingdom Metazoa; phylum Arthropoda; class Collembola; order Symphypleona; family Katiannidae; genus Sminthurinus; species Sminthurinus bimaculatus. The sequence goes on along the minus strand of JAQIVE010005875.1, from coordinate 7,485 downwards.
GTACTGTCTTCTTTCTTTAAAAACGTCTTTCATTATATAATAGTGCATTAATATATTTTACATTGTACAACTGTAGGTAAAATGTTGTTACAATACAGTCAAAGTAAAGTAGTTTTAATACACATATTATGTGGCGTAATACAGGCAGACAGTAGTGCAGGGTATACATATGTACAGAATGTACACTGTACACATGTACTCACTCGGTAAATTAAATGTATAAAGAAACAAAAACATGTTGTATACTGTATATATATATCATGTAACAAAGAAGGAGAACTTAATGCACTTAAAATTTAATGCTGTTACTTCTCTTTTGCCTCTTTCTGGTTGTGGTAAGTTGTGTGTTGTTGTTGCTGGTCATTTAAATTTTTATACAGATAATATAATATGTATATATATAATATATTTAGTACGAAATAACTCACATCTTACTTTGTTTATATAACAATAATGCAGCATTACTATCAGCACTATTGTTATATAAGATTTCTAGGTAGTAGGTAAGAATGAGTGAAGAAGTGAGCCCATACATTTCATACATAGATATATAATATCATATGTATATATGTATATTTACATGAGCTAACATTGAAGTTGAAGTAGAAGAGAATGAGTTCCTCAATCACATATTTTACGCATATATCTACTGTATACTGTATACGGTACAATAATGTGGGCCGTTCTCGTGTCTATGTCATCATCATTATCATTATACACGACATTGTATTGTGTTGTATTATCTATCTATATCATGTCGATTAGTTATATAGTATAACATACTGGCATCATCATAACAAACAAAAATCATTAGTAACAACAATGAATTACGAATACGAGTTCGAATACGAATGCAAGTGATAAATACATTATTACTACACACTGTACACTGTACTCACTGCGTTGTATATTATATATGCGATCATTTAAGAGTTTAGTGGGAGAGTCGCTACAAACAAACAATAATATTAATAGTTTTTATCTAATTCTAGTCTTATTCTACTTATAATAATAATAAAGTAGTTAATGTAGACAAAATAATCAATAATCAATACATCATAATATCACAATAGACAAACAATAATATTATTATTTATTAGTAATAATAATTTTATTATTATTTCTATAATAGCAACAACAGATTTATGTATACTACACCATATATCATTGTTATTTACAACAATATACATATAATGTAGATACTGATAGTATTTCGACGGGTTATCAAATTATGGTAATAAAATATAATATAATAAAATTAAATAAAAATAATTAACAATGCAATAGTTAAAAAATAAAAACATATTAGGTATTATGTATAATAATATTACGTTCTTTCTTAAAAAATATTATACTTTACCGTCAATGACTCAGGCATTCGACAGAGTTGGAGTTATTCGATAGAAATAGTCCATGTAAAGCTAGCGGAATTTCCGTACGAAATTTGACCCTACCCAATTCCTCAAAGGTCTTGGCGTCTAGGAAAAGTAGGAAATCTTGTTGATCCCTTCGACGATCAGTCACCCCTGTAATAAGAACTCCGTCGTCCTCAGTAATCCCCTGAGGATTGGGGATGAAGACGGGCTCTCCAGGAAATTGAAACTCACTCTCTCTCCACACTAAACTCGAGGAACTTTTCTTCATGTCACACTTGCACACGGCGTTGGCGAAAAACTCGGACTCTCCAGGAGTACCGGAGGCATAAAAGAAGGCGTGCTTCTTCCCCAAAAACTTTTTGTTGATCACAGGCATCTCAAACCCACTTTCGGTGAGGGTTTCTGGGGTGAGGATAACTTCGGAGCCACGACGGAAGGCCGTCGCACTACTCTTGATGGCGACCAAGTCCACATTTTCTGGGGCATCTCGCACGTCCGCCAAAAGAGGAATCACATAGCGTTGGGCACTGGCCTGAGATTCTTGGGAAAAGTCTCCAGATCGAATTTTGGCCAAGTTCATAGCCTTGAAGGATGTCGCATCCTTATATGAAGCCAAGTCAACCACGACCTGTAACAACAATAAAACACATCCAATCTTATTACTATGATATATGTATGTATGCATTCGTATATTATGTTATCTATGTATATCATTATTATTATTGCTATCTTGTTATTGTTGACTCGATGTTTACGATCGTAAGTATTAAGTATCAAAGAAAAAAGTGAAATTTTTTCTTTGTTATTCCTTTTTGTGCATTCATAGTGCATTTTAACGACAGTCCTCATCTATCTAATCTTTGGCTTCACTTTTTTATGTTTGCCATGTTATCGTAAACATGAGAGTACAATGTGCAAAGAGACGAAGAGAAGACGAAGATGATGGTGATGAATGAGAAATATCTTATCATCTTTGTTTAACCTCATTTGGTCAGAATTCAGGTTTTAATCTGGTTCTCACCGCTGAGCCTTTCGCCTCTTGGCGTTAAATATAATAAAAAGGCGTTTAAAATGTTAAAGTATAAAAGAAAAAGCCGATGCAATGAGGAACATAATAATTCAGAAGTCGACTCAAATTCAGATAGAAATTAAGAAAAAGAAGGAGAAAGATTTTTTTAATTTTTACCTGTCCATCATCCTCATAAGCATTGATGACGTGGAGGAAGAAGAAAGCTTCGTTTGCTCTAAAGTCCACCTTGGTCACCTTCCCGGTCTCCTTTTCAATAAGCCAAAACCGATTTTTGAAGTTGTCTCTCCACTCGAGCCAATCGGAGAACGTGTGCCCACCCACCAAATAGCTCTTGGCCGCCTTGGCAATGTTCATTATATAGGGCTGCTCGATGAAAACAATGAAGTTCTTGGTCATTGCAAAGCTGTGGTTGTATGACATGGCTCCAGCCCACGAGCTGTGGATCGTCGCAATGATTCGTGACCTCTTCATCAGGTCCTTGCCACTCTCCTTGGGGGATTTTGGAGCAGGGATTCGAACAATGTTGTACTTGAGACCGGTCATGACGCTGCTGCCCAGAGTGTAGGTCACTCCGCTTTCGTCTCTAAGGGGATGAGCACAAGAGACGTTGAGGCCAAAGCACTTGTTGGTGTCAAACTTTTCTCCCGTGCCTAAGGAGCAGGGATCGACTTTTCGAAAAAAGCAGGTTTCTCCACTGGCAAAGAGATCATTTCCAAGGGTGTACAAGTTGATCGAGTCGTTGTCTGTGAGTTCGATGGGCAGGACGGAGGCGATTATTCGTGAGAAGAGACTCTTGTTGGGATCAGTGAAGGCCCGAGTTCCGTATTCCGTGAGAACGGGCTTCTTGGCGGCAAGTGCTCGCCGATAGGCGTCTGATTGTAAATACTTTTTTTCAAACTTGACAAACTCGCCGTCAATTGTAAACTTTTGCATGAAGGAGTAGCCGTCGAACCAGTGGTTCATGGTGAAATTGTCCAGGTCAAATTTTCCTGGTCCAATTCGCATAAATGTTCCACGAACCCAGGCTGGAATTTTACCTAGAAAATTTACATATAATATACATATTATTGTAATGATCAAGTCAAGGGTTTTTTCATAATACCTACACATAGCATAATTTCTGTATCACAACGTTTCCTTTGAAAATATTGTGTTAGGCTAAGAAAATATTATCATATTTTTACCATTGATTTGGGCGACTTCAGCCGTTGTGGTTTCTTGAGCAGATTGAAATAGTTTCTCAATTGATAATTCAGGCATTTTGACTGTGTTTTGGGGTTTTTTTGTAACAACAAAATTAACAATGACTTTGTGTCACTGTATCACTTTTGATAGGTATATAATAAATATAGTTTTGTGCACTTGATGAATATTATTACATATACAATTAAAAAATATTCAGTCTCAACGCAATTCTCGTCTCTATGTAAAGGGAATGACGTGACTCGTGAATATTATCTGCAAAAGTTTCATAGATCGCCACATAGTCACTGAAATTAAAATAAATTGACAAGACAGTCAGTATTCAGTGTACACAGAATACAGCATCAGCAGCAGACACACTCGAAAATTCTCTCGACAGTACAATACTGATATTTTGCACGTTTGTTGACTACTCAAACGAATTACGAATTAACAAGGATCGATTGCACACTCACACATGCACTGAGAGAACACACAATCCAATCCAATCCACAGTCACAATTCTTCTTCTTCTTCTTCGTATTCTTCTTTGTCTTGCTTGTTGCTTATTGGAAAAAGTCGGCCGTTCCTTCTTTTTTACTCTGATGAGACAATGGCAAAGATGCAGATTTGCTTTGCTTGCCGTGGCTTTGTCGTCGTTCACTCTTGCACTATAAGATTGTATATACTGTACACAAAGTTCCTATTTTACGCAAGAATGACACCTAATTCAATTATTCAATATGTATAAAATAGAAATGTATGTGTATTATGTATGTGTAGGCTGTCGTTATACTTTATACGGACTGCAGCAATATATAAACTATTATATTATATGAACTTTACAAAACACCTTTGGTCATATACATATGTAAGTTATAATGGACGACGACGATCTTATTCACGATATGATAAATAGTTATGATGATAGATAGTCTCAACGATAGTTTACACTTTAGCGCACGGTAACGGCAGAGCTCAGCGTCCAATACACAACAATTATTATTACGTTTCGTACATATATAAACGTCTTGCTGCACTAGGCTTGCAAATTTGAAAAACAAACAGTCAACAAACTTGCGTTATATATTATAATATTATCTTTATTTTTTGTTTCTTATGATTATTTCACAGTTATGTGTTTGGCTATGTATGATGTATGATGGAATCTTTGTGGTTCCTTGCCTAGAGTTGGAGTTTGACTGAATGGATGAAATGAGAAGTGAGGAGCTTTCTTGTGGCTGAGGTATAGATAGATTTAAGATTACACTGTGTATTGTGTATGTAGTAGGAAAGGATTATTGGATGGTGGGGTGAATGTTGATTCTGAATGTGAATGTATATAAAATATTAAATGTGATATTTTCCAGCTACTTATTTAGCTTGAGCTTTGCTTGTGCTTTTGGTTCTGACTTGAGTTTTAGGTTAGACCTTTCTGGTTGCAAATCGTAGTCAAGACTGGCAACTTGAGCATGACTTCCCCCTATTTTATATATGGAAAATAATAGCATACACACACATGTTCACGTCCACTCTGAACATTTAATGTACATCATACATACATATACACACACGCACGCACACTTGTCTTGAGCTTGACTTGATGCTGCATGTGAGTACAATAATATGCATACATAAATACAGAGATTTGTACAATATACGTAATATGTATTTAGTATGTATCTACATGATTTTTTTGCATCCTTTTTAGCTCAGCCCAGCATGTATTTGTTTGTTTTTTGCTACATACATGTATGTATATGCACCATATCTTATCTTATGCAGAATATTTATATGGGCATAAAGGAAGAAGATCAAGATATCCATGTATTTGTGGATTCACCTATTTCCATTTTTACTATTTATTTGTAAGCTCTCCAGTACCTTAATATTTAGAGGGTGTATTAGTGAGCTGATAATGACGATTAGTTTGCACAAAGGGACAATAGGTCAAGCCTTTCTTGTTTGTTCCTCATGTCACAGGGTTAGTTGATTTAAGTGTGATAAGTAACACAGTATTTACAAAATTATTCAGTAATTGTAAATTGTATTAACTAATGAAGTTCAGTAGAACTTGTCACACATGTCCTACTCAAAATTTTAACTACTACACCTATTGTGAACGTGATTTTTATTTTGCTTAAAAGTGCACTTTATTGCTGAAAATCTAGAGAAAGTTTGTAAGGGCGACAACTTCTAAGGTCGTACGAATTTGTAAAATGAGCATTTCATAATTTAAGTAACATGGTGCATTATAAATTATCGATTGTCCATTATCATGCTTAATACCTATAATACCAGCAAATCGGTGAGTCTTTGTTATTTGCCCTCTTTTTGCTAGAATTTTCAATATGACGTCATTCACATGTATGCACAATATACAGGGCACACTGTACAATATGTACATAGTATCTACTCAGAAAAAACAGTATTAACTCAAAGTATAAAAAACCAGCAGTAATTACTGCTAATGTGGGTACAAAGTATTTCGATTATCTCGGAGTAATACGAACATTAAGATTACATGCATGTACACAATAATATTATATTAATCGGAGAAAAAACTTCAGTGTGAATGTTTATAAAGTATGAACCTATACATAGTCTACCCGTAAAAAGAGTGCAGAAAAAGCAGTCGAGAGTTTTCCCAGGTTATGTAAGTATGTATGGTGTACAATTAGCGATAAGGATATACATGATTTTACATACAAAATACGATTCGTCGCTAAATGTGTGTAGTAATAATGCAAATTGTAATGTGGTATTAAACTAAAAGTTTGAGTCAAAAAAGCGTGTGTGTGAACGTGAAATGGTGGTGTAGGTTATGTATTATGTATTATGTATGCGGCATAATCTGTCGTAATTTATACAAAATTAAACAGTAAATATAAACTTGATTTTTTGCTTGCAATCTGTCCATCACCATCAGAAATCATAGAAGAGGGTAAAAAAAAACTAGTTGTCTTTTCCAGTAAAAAGCTACATATACAGGATAATAATAATATCATAGATTGGTATTCACAATGAAAATGTAGTATGTATGTGTAATAAGTAATAATAATGTAGCAGGTTTTGTTACATAAACTGGATAATTTTCACATGGCGCTGACGTATGCCGTGACTTGGTTTTGGTTTTGCACAGTGCATATTATAATGTTCACGCTTAAACTGACTAGATACATAAGATAGTGTCAGGCCAGCGCAACTGTTTACTGCTGTCAGCCGCTATTGACTTGACTTGACCAGACTGGACTTGTAGCGTATAGATTGGAATTGAATTGGGGAAAGATGATGAGGATGAGGGGAGAATTGGGAATCCACAAATTCCTCGACCTATCACACACGATGATCAACACCAACACACCTGTGTATAATATACATTGGATATATATCCATACCACATTTATTCATAGTAGTTAGTATTAGTATATTGTATAATCTAAAACAAGGGGCATTTTACTTTAAACCTTTTAAAACTACAATCTACGGATAATCTGTAATCTGTACAGTACAATGCAATGCAATAAAATACGTACAATTATACAATAAAAAAACAAGACAACTTGAGTTTTTACGCCGGGCGTTCTTAAAATCAAACCAATAGCTTCATATTATACACAATTAGATACTTGCCCACATTATTATACATATTGGATGTCATTACAGTTCATGTGTTTTCCTGGATGGTTTATACACGTGTACGCGTGTAGATAATATCTTTGTAGAATATATGTGCCCTCAATTAATGAAAGAGTTTTATCATACAGACATTAAATGTATGTAGAAATAAAGGAGTTTAGCCTGGGTATTTATATGTACCCTTATTGCAACGGAAATTGAACATGAACATTTTGCATGGTCACCAAATGTCACGAAATTTGTTCTACATGTAGGTCT
>JAQIVE010005874.1:0-12253 GCA_034698285.1 Sminthurinus bimaculatus | reverse complement strand
ATGAATTATTCCTACGATAAAGGATACTTCGTTATCGTTTCCAGGGGAACATGCGTGGATTTCTGAAGAAAATGTGGGCATGTTCCCCTGGAAACAGTAGCGAAGTATCCTTTATCGTAGGAATCATTCATATATAATACTATACACTACATAACGAGAGTCTCCACTGAGACTGAGTCAGACTCAGTGGAGACTCTCTCATCGACATTAGTTAATCTAGGAAAAGCTTTTTTCAACTTGCCATTTTTTGCTTAGTTTTATGGTGATTTCTAGAAAAATAGGTCTCACCCTTAAAAGAAGTACACGAAATAGGTCTAGGTTATATATTATGTAAGTATCACTGGTTTCTAAATCTCCACGAAACTTGACGAGTTTAAAGGCAGAAGAGTCACAATTTCTCTTATTATTTGACACTCAAACTCAACTAAAAATCACAAAGACACATACAAGTATAAGTGCTGCAGGAGTCGTCTGATGACACACCAATTAAACTAAGATATGTAATATGTAGAAAAAAGCATGGGGCTGCTGCGTTCCAGCCGCGCTTTACTTAATGCTGCTTGGTGTGGCCCCGCTATTCCACATGGGCTAGCCGTTATTGAGCCCTTTGAGGGCTTTTTGACTCATGGAATCCCTGCACAACGAACAACTCAATTTTAGTCACTGCCATGAATGGAGAAGGAATGGCAAGGGAAAACTGATGAATAGCATGGCGTATATATTATGGATATTGCAGTGACGCACAACACTTACAAGACGGAGGAGAAGTAAGAGGAATAATCACTGGAATTTCACTTGTAAACTTGCACTGATTGGGGGGAGGGGGGAGGATAATCCAGCGGAAACACTTTTATGTACACTGGAATATCCTCTGTAGGAGGAATTCCTCCTCGGGCCCTCACAACTCACAACTAAGGGAGAAGGCAAAGGTCTCGTCTCAGTCGGAAATTACCACTGGGAAAATAGCTTTGCATGTTTGTGTCTGAGAGTCAGTTGACAACTTCTTGGCCGTATTCGTATTCGACAGCGACAAAGATGAGCCTTATTGGGACAAGAAGAAGAACTAGTCCGAGGATGGAGAGTGACTGACATCTCCGACGACAATGCCCGCAACAAAAGTCCTTTTGGGTAAACCCAGCCGCCAAGTTGACTTGTACGAACTCTACTTGCTTTGTCTCTCTCAGTCTCGCAGTCTCGCAGTCTCTCGCTCTCGCTCTTGCTCTCCCTCTCGCTCACTCTCTATATTATCGTGTGGTGTGTGGGGAGAGGACGTGCGCAAAATCCTCCCGTCAAAATCACCATGCATGCACAAAGCAATTTCAGCGAGTCTCAAATCTTTTGCTCTCCTTCCCTTCCCTTCCTTCCTTCGTTCTTTCTTCCTTTCTTTTCATTCCTCCAGCTCATAGTTTCAAAATATCCCCAACAAGCCCAGAGAAGACCAGGCCAGAACACTCGGCAAACTTTATCAAATCTTGATCATTTTTTAACATGGTTGCCTTCATTTGCACAGAAACAAAGAGCTTTTCTTTTTGAACAAAATGACAGTAGCAAAATGACTATCATGTGAATGAGGAAAATCGGCAAGAAAAAAAACGACGTACATACATCTTGGCTAGTGGACAAATGCCTCGCATTTTCCCCTGGAGAAGTCAAATTGTCAATTTAGAGCGGATTGATCTTGATGCTCATCCTTGCGAACGTGCAATGGCTTGACTGGAAAACTGGAGGATTCACCGTAACGCTCAAATGCATTCTTCCACATCAAATGCGTCTTTTAGACATGTATAGATAGTTCATGGTACAAGATTATACATATGTGTAAAAGCCCCTTCGTTGATGACCTTTAAAATTGTCCCCTCATGGAAATGACCAATACCTACATTCATACCATTGATAAAACCCCTGAAGCTATTACTGTGCAAAATGATGCACAGCCTTTTACAATCCATTGCGGATCATTTGAGGTGGATTCATTGTGAGTGTATGTATGTTTATAAGGACGAGGACAGATTGCTGTAAAGCGGAGGAAAAGGAGACTTGCATTCCTTCTCTACGTTATTTACATTATAACAAGAAAAAAGCGCTGGAGTTGCCGTCCCGAAAGGCATTTGTATCATACATGCAGTCTGCCTGCACGCTTTGGCCAATTCGGTTGGGTCGACTGAATAAACAAAGAAGGACTAGGAGAAGACAGAAAAAAAAACTTTTTTTTCCGTCTCTTTTCGTTAACGTAGTTTGTTATGGAGTGGAGAGCTTTAAAAGAGAGAGAGAAAGACAGAGAGGGGCTGTGGAATGAATTCAGCACTTATCGTTAGCTCGCAATGAGACTCTCTCTCTCTCTCTCTCTCTCTCTCTCTCTCTCGCTCATTCATTCATTTCTTCATCTTGCATAGAAATAGTTGGTTTGAATGTGAAAATCAAGAGCTCGTAGTACATTGTCTATGTGGGAATGCAGTGTGAGAGGCGTATTGTGAAGAAGCGGAATAATAATGAGATTGAATGGCAAGGGGATGCTGGACTTTTATCTACAACTTAACTGTTTCTTCCTTAGTAAATTACGCATAAAACTTTTCCCTCCGGTTGTGTCCATTCCTTTGTTTGTTTTCTTGTTTGTGGTCAGGGGGAAGTTTGAAAAGTATGCATATGTAGAAAACAGTGACACAGCCCAGGCTCAATATATCAGTATACCGTACAAGCTCAATTAGTATTACTCCTTTTGATATTCTTGTATATACCCACCATAGAAATTTTAGTTTGAATATGTGTGTGTATTCCATGTACATAATATGCTTCATTGCTTAAAATTCGAATAGACTTGCAGTATAATACTACTTGAACTTTTACGGCATGTCTTCAGTCTACAGCATAATAGTTATAGAGCTTATAGCATTGCTGATTTTTGAAATTGGAATGGACTAATTACATACATCTTGAGCGGATTCAGATGTTTTCCACCTCACTGCATAGTAACTGCTCTCTTGACCTCTAGTGCTCCGCAACGGGTATTTGTTAATTTTTGCTCTTTTTTTGTAATTGTGGTTGTGTCTTAAAGATTCATCGTTAAAAAAATCTGTAAAAAATCTGAGTAATAATCAATCGCATTTTTTAAATGGTTTGCTGAAAATTTTGTCATACGGTTGAAATTTCGATCCTGAATTTCAAAAATTTGTTTTCTGGTATGGGTATTTCGGGTATACCCAAAATAGCCATAACGAAAAAAAAAAATCGATTTTGGTTTTCGAAATTTCAGCCGTTTGCCAAAATTTTCAAATATTTTTCAGCAAATCATTCAAAAAATGCGATTGGTTATTACTCAGATTTTTTACAGTTTTTTTAACGACGAATCTTTTAAGATATACCAAGAAATATAAAAAAGGAGCAAAAATACCCGAAATACCCGCTGCGGAGCACTAGGGGAGAGGCCATTGGCCTCTCCCCTGCAACTGGCCTTTGTTTCGAAGAAAAACTTATACAGGGATAAGTAAATATATTTGCATTTATTTAAGAAATGCGGACGGACAGACGGAGGAAGATGTGTGTAAATGTAAACAAGTCGAGGAAGAACTCGAATGTTATTGCTGCGAATGAGAAGATTCTGTGGGGCTCTTCTGCATTTATGTAAATATACACAAGTAGAAGAGTGAGTGAGTCTGACTCGGCCGAGAGAGAGAAAGAGAGAGAGAGAGAGAGCTCCTGTATATTTTTCTTTTCGAAACCTGCAAATTGTACATCGTCATCATAAGCAATGAGAGAGGGAGAGAGAGATAGAGCCGAGCAAAATATTTCTCAATAGAGAGAGAGGAAACAAATGCGCCAACTTTTGGCATTCCTCCATGTATTGCAAAAGCAAGAAAGGACTGGAATAAAATTCTTGGGCAACTCAATATCCATGAAGGAATATCATCTGCGGATGAGTCGACATTTGGACGGACATGTAGAGTGTGTCTCCATGATATCCATCAGATACATATATACCTATGCTATATCTACGTTCATGCATAGAATCACACATTTCATATACATATTTATATGCGTACATGTAAATGCCAGGTGCCGGGTGACAAAAATGTATAACGTCCAAATTTTATTTTCTTTTGTCTCCCACTGGGCTCGTCCCTACAATTCTACTGAGGGCAGGTCCACATATAAAATATGTATCATTTCAAAGCTCCTGTCCGTATACTACAGTGTATATTAGTAGTATCAAGGATGCAAGGCAATCCTTCAATGAGCGCCAATAATGCCATCATTTCCATCACGCTATCTTAATATATGCGGCGTACATACGTGATGGAAATGATGGAATTCATCATGGCATTATTGGCGCTCATTGAAAGATTGCCTTACATCCTTGAGTAGTACAGTGTACAGGACCATTTTCTCTAAATGGCCTTAAGGGCCTTTCCAACATTCGCCGAGAATATTTTTTGTTATTTGTACTTAGGCAACGTACTTACGGATCATGACTGACGGATAAAGGGGAAATTTTAAAAAATCCTTCAAAGCAAAAGGCTCAGTATAACTACAACACTACATGAAACGTCATTTTCATAGGTACCATTTTGTAGAGAAAGCTTCAGGCTATTTGGCTGTCTGGATCTGGTTTGCGAATAATTCAATTGTGTACATGAAATTGTGTATAGACCACATACACGTATGTTAATGTGTATTTATTTATTTTTATCAGTGCGTAAAAAAAATATTACAAATAATATCCGTATAATGTCCTTGTCATCTTTTGTTCAAAATTTATTTGGAGGAAATGTCTGTGAACCCATCCACAGACAGATACCGAATACTGAACCCACACAGGCATACACGCTAAGGGTATCTTGGTACTTTTATTAGATTCAAAAGGCATATTTTAAAGGCTGTCATGTTTAAATGCATATTTCGTCAGAATCTCATTGGGCGTCATTCTCTCATGCACAAAAACTGTAGACTGAAGAGTGAAACGTGAGACAAAGCTATTTGTAATTCACAAAAAGGTTTGGCAATCACACATGAGAAAACGGTTTAACCTAGTCATTCAAATTGAAACCATGTGTTATAATTTCTTAACAAGTTACGTTTACTATAATATCGTACAGTTTTGATAATATCAAAAAAATGTGCTGACTTGCCCACATTTCTCTTCTGTAAAAAAAGATACAACATGTTTCAACATAATTTCTACGATTGTACATTTCACATCAAATTGAAACAGATTGTTTACTTTTGGGTTTTGTTGCACATACATCTGTAAGGGGCGCGGCGTACTTTCCACAAGTAGACTTTCCCCACCTGAATTTTCCACACAGTATTTTCCACGGAGCGGATATTACACAGGCCCTACTTTCCATGTACCGGAATCTCCACAAAGCGGACTTTCCACATTGTATTTTCCATACCTACTTTTCCACAGTGTATTTTCCACACTGTATTATTACACATACTAAAATAAGCTAAAATAAAATATTTTTTTGCACTCCAAACCGACTTAAGTAAAAAATGTTAGCATGAAGTAATTTTTTTTTACGTATTGCTTTTATGAATTATTTTTCGTGTTGTTTAATTATACATTGTCCAAAATACTGTGTGAAAAGTCCGCTATGTGGACAGTCCGGTATATGGAAAGTAGGGCCTGTGGAATATCCGCCCTGTGGAAAATACTGTGTGGAAAATTCATGTGTGGAAAGTCTACTTGTGGAAAATACGCCTAGATTCATCTGTAAAAGGAAGCTAACTATGTGAACTATTCATATCGATTGTAGTATAGAATTTTTGTCTCCATTTAAACCATGGACATAAAATGTGAACATATTCTGCATGAATGCACATTGCACATGTACCGTGGATTGCGACAATAAGTTTCTCTCCTCCAATCAGAGAAATGACAATGCGAAGGGAAAAGCTTGGTGCCCTCTCTTCGCCTCACTCATTGTTTTAGTTGATCTGGACGGACTGTCAGAGTAATACTTTTCTTTTCTGCACCTATAATGCGACCACAACAACAAGCTATTAACGCCGTGTGTAAATGTGTCGGGAGCAAAGCCAAGTGTTAATATACCTGCCAGCCCATCTACCCAAAGTTCGATTTTCGGCCAGTCATTAAAACCAGGTATTTGTTGCATCTTCACATTTCCATCCAAGCATAAAACAGACAATAATGGTAAAAATTGGTCATCAAGGAAAGGGTTAACAATGGTCAACGTTGGCTTACAGAACGGTTTTGACCTAACTCGAGCATTTTTGGCCATTGGTGATGATTTCCAATCACGTCGACTCGTATATAGTTATATACTACATAGTATGTATGTATCAAGGCTGTATGCCTATATGGCGGCGGCTATACACTCGAAGGATATATATAGCCTCCGGGCATATATTTTCGGGGTTTTCAAAATTTTTCGGAAACAGGTTACCCGATCATTACCAAAATCAATAGGGTTCTGGAGTTTGACGAGAGGCACCAATGAGTTAACTCCTGTTACAACCAGTGCACCCTAGCGACTTTAAATGCATCATATGACGGACAGGCAGACAGACAGACAACGTTTCGATCGCTAAATAGGGAGCTTGGCTCCCTAAAAGTAACAACATTTAAGGAGATGAAGATTAATATGAATAGGGATGGGATGCAGATGAGGAGGAAGATAGAAAAAACTATAAAATAAATTCCCTATAAAGAAAGTCTCTTTTTACAGAGCAAGTAAATAGGAGAGAAATAATGATTTGAACGGTGCGGTGAAAAGCCTGCCATTCGAACAGAAAACATTGAAAAACAGGTCAAATAGAGGAAAGACAAGGATGCACATAAAAATGGAGATACGATCGTGTTTAAAGAAGGCGAAGGCATTTCTCTCTCTCACTCTCTTTTTGCGTGTGCATTATACATACATTATACTCTGCATACATCGACCATTGTCGTTGGATGCATGGAGAAAGAGGAGGTGGGAGGTGGCGGAGAAGAAGGAGAACGAGCGCGGCAATACGCGAGCTTACCACAATTTCATCAGATTATGTAAATATATTTCTCGGGTATCATTCCTGGGCTTTTTTGTTGAATGTCGAATGAAAGTGGTGCAGACGTAAATAGCCAAGAGGATGACTTTAAAAATCTACCGAGGATCACAGATAGGAAATTACGGCGGGATTGTCCACAGTAAACGAGAGAGCCAGGATTGAATTTCTCCTCAAAGCAAATTCTAGTCAGAGCACACTGACATCTCTTTCACACACACACACACAAACTCTCTCTCTATCTCTATCTAAGTGTCAGAGATTGGATTGTGGATTGCGGTCGTAGGTGCTGATCACAAATCAGTCAGCAGCCAATAATATATTGAATCGGAGCGTGCGGACGAGGGCTAAATATTCGTCCTTTTCGATGCATCTGAATACCTAGTGATCGGAAAATTTTTGACCCGCCCTCCACAAACTCAATTGTGCACAAATATAGATACTAAAGGAAATGGAGGCATGTTGGATGGGTATCTGCGATAATATTATTAAGTCCTTATATTGACCTAAATTTACGTAGGGTAAGAAATTTTTTGAAAAACAAAATTCCGTTGTTTTAAATCCGTTTGAACTGTTGGAAGTTGTATAGGATTGAAGCAGATAAAAAAACATAATCTACTTTTCTACAAATCACAGTAAAAAACCTTTGTCAGAGTGGTCAGAAAATTTGGAAACACAACGTAAGTTTTTGTTTAGGAAACGCAAAAGTTATTTTTACATGAGCCTATCCTGAAGCCGTCACCACCGTCACACAACCACAGCTGCAGCCCCAGTCACCTTCCATTTACATATCGTATTCAACTGAATTGTGGCCTCACTCGGCCTTTATCTAGTCCCAGACCGAGCGAGTAATATCCCATAGCTTCGTCATTGTGTCAAAGTGTCTACCCCTTCTTCTTCCTTCTCTATTTTACCTCCTACTTCATTTTCACAAGGCCGTCCGCATCATTCCCGTATCAAGAAACCGCCTGTTTGACGTCTTGAACGATTTCCCGGCGTTTCATTGCACTTTCACTTTCCCATAAAAATACATTGTTAAAGAAATCGAGAGTCCAGAACAAAACCGGATTCTCCAGACATTAAATATTTGTCAGCAGTAGAAAAATGTGAAAATGGATTAGATTTAAAACCTTTCCAGCGTGGCCCAAGTACCTCCGTCTAAGAAGCCTTGATGAACTCTGCTAATAATTACCAATTTGAGACTGTTTGTGCCAATAAATATCTAAATGAACAATAATGTTGTCTTTTAAAGCACCCAGTCCTTATCCTTTGATGTACAAACTTGCATAAAAAAACAAAATGGCTGCTGGGCCCTTTCCTTCACCAGAAACTATACTGTCATTGGGTATGTTTGGAGTTGCAGTAAAAACTTGGGCGTTTTCTGGAAAGGGGGGCATTTAACCAAGTTTTAACGGTATACCAGGTTTCGATATGATCTTTGTAATAACTCTGGGGAAAACACTCTTTTGGATGCCGTAAGTAAGAAGTTTATTGAATTGGCTTAACAGTTTGTGTAGCCCGCAGGGAAAGTCCCGGACTAAAACGCACTTGTTTTACAATAGACGTGACTCCTATATATTTATTCCCAGGGTGCATTCGCAAAGAGAGTAAATGCTGAATTTTACAAACGGCCCCTATTTTTCATAGTTAACTGTACATACATATGTATAGATACATGTGGAGAACAAAGGATTGCGCGATTTCCAAAACGCAATACATTCGCAGTTCGCACACGACCACCACTACATTATTATGCACTCTGATAGAACCATTAATAAATGTCCGGTTTTGTTTTACTTTCTCCACGCTACCAGATGGTGAACGTAAAACAAAACCGGACATTTATTTCTGGTTTGAGAATATATGTGAGGGAAAGTGTTTGATCAATAAATAAAGGTGTAAATAAAGATTTTATTCTCTCTGATTTTATTTAATTTGTATCCGTTGTATCGCTAGTTACCAATTCAGAAAAATCTTGTGCAAAAATTGTGCATCGAAACAAAGGTGACCTTTATTTTGTAATTCTTGAGCAGTCAAACGACGTAAAATCTTATTTTTCCTTTTCCAGCTCCTTTCCTCCACAATTTTAAATTTTGACCAATTTAAATTTATGGCTTTAAGATGCACGGGCAAAGAACAAAGAACATCCCTACTTATTTTCCTTAGGCTCTGAAAACTCGCTTACATCAGATCTTAAAATTCTACACGCGGAGAAAAAACAATTTACAACAGTATAAACACGTACTTACATACAGGAGCCTGATATACACTCAATATCACAGCCCGAGCAAAATCACCGTCAAAGACCAGAAGCAAGGACAAGGCAGAGAATTTCGTGGGGATTTCAATAAAAAAACTAGGGTTATTAATAAAGTGCGGCCTCTTGAACTATTCTCAAAGATATCAAAGGTATCGTAAGATGTTGGCAGGTTGCATGGCGCGTCCAGAGTATCATCTGGCTCTGAGTGATCTCGAATCTAACTTACGACCCGACTTGTTCAACTACATTCTGTCCATTTTAGATTATGGTAAGGAAGATGAAACCAAAGAGGATGCCGAAAGCCGGGCTTCAACCAGGCTTAAACCAATCGATTTAACCTGCAGCTTTAATTCTAGTGACACCTCCAGCATTGAAAATAAATTATTTTTACATTGTGGCTCTGTGTGCAACAGCAGTACAAATGTAGCAAGGCAACTGGATCAACCAAGTTTGCGGAACAACAAGAGGGATGAAACTAATATGGCAAGACGAGCAGGACAACTCAGACAGAACAAGGCAAGTCTTCCGTCTCCATCCACACGATGTTCCTCGTTACCAGTCTGCAGGAGAATCCTATACAAAATACCTCTAAACGAACCATCGGCGAGAAGGTAGGACATATTTACATTTACGCTATTTATTTATTCACCTTCCAGTAGTTAATAATCCTTTTTTGCATGCATACATACATAAATAGTAATTGGCAAAATAGTTTGAAATGAAGTAGGTGATATGTCTGATGTATATACTCAAGTTGGTGTGCAGTAGGAGCTGTAAAACCGGAACAAGGGCACGTTGTATAAGGAAAGTGAATGAGGAGGGACGGGCGGAATGGGGAACTTTAAAAACGCCGTATGAGACACTTATTGGCAAAATTGACCAGTCAGAGCCTCCTCTATTTGATCGAGGACGGCGAGTGGCCAAACCGGAGCGAGGAGTCCGAGAGTTTTCAAACCCCATCACAAATCCCCTGTACAAAATCTACAACCCCAAGGGCTATATCCAAAATGACGATGAAATCGCCAGGGAATTTATCTTCAGCATCGTAAATACGTTTAATGAGTGGCTGCGCTCATTTGACGGGCAACTTGTTCAACTCTCTCCCAATGTCATCATCAAAATCTTGAGAGAAGATTTGCAACTTCCTTTCGATTCTCACTTCTTTGTATAGAGAGAGAGAGAGTACTCTGGATAAAAAAAACACATGCTATGCGCTCTGGACTCCTCCACTACATTTACATTTACTTCATTTGTTTGGATTTTCCCCTTTTTATGATTTTGATTTTAATACACATTCATAAACGGTAATTCCGTTCAATGAGACAATTTTTATTATTACGCTAAATAATAAAATAAAAATTTTTGGTTGAAAATTGCTTCAATTATTTTAAGCATCATTTTAGATAAAAAATGGGAATTTAAAAAATAAAACCTTTTTGTCAGAAAATATTATGCCTTGAAGCTCGTATTTAAGGATGGCGGAAGCCTCTGAATCGTTTATGCTACTATCTTTGGAACTTAGAGAGGTTATATTTTTGTGTTCTTGTATATTTGAGTGCATTTTTCCATGGGTTCTCAAATTTGTGATCATATCATTTAGACTCTCATCACTCATCATGCGAGTGGTTTGGTAACCACTCGCTATTTCTTTCCTGTACAAGATTGGCGTAGTTTCTTCAATGCTGTTTTGAATTCGGATTCAACCATTTCTTTTTGTGAAATATCCAAGGTAGTTTTGGAGTTATTTCATAAAAAGAAATTGTTGAATCCGAATACAAAACATTAAAGAAATTACGCCAATCCCGCACAGAAAAGAAATAGCAAATGGTTTGTTATAGGGCAAACATGGCAAAGTCCTACAAAAGATCCCATATAGTGCATCGAACAGAAGATTTTTCTCGCAAAACGTTTCGAAACTTTAAGATAATATACATGCATAAAATGAAATTGTCTCACCAAATGCTCTGTAGGTAATATCAGTATAAAATTTACATAGTAGGCGACAGCGACTGCAATCGTTCCCATTAAGAGATGAGGTTTCAGCATTATTTACAAAATGTGACAGTCAGAAATCAGTCCGTGAACTTCCAAAGGGTTCTCAGGTCCATCTAGTAGTCTAAAATATGGACAAGCGGGAATCGGTTCTGAAGCAAAAAATCATGGTAAAGCTCAAAGGCGGGTACATGCTTACAAGAACACCCGACACCCAGACATTTCCCTCGACCAAACTATGCAGACTATGCAGCTTAAGGAAAACAAACGCTAAGGTACAAGACAATGAAAGGAGAGGTAAACAGATTTCATTTCTAGATGGCTAATAACGCCAAACGTTTGTTAACAAGCAAGTAAATAATGTTTTGAAATGGGATAATCATATCCCAAGTATTGTTAATAAGGCGAAAAGTAAATGTTATATGCTACGGCAGTTAAAAAGGTTCGGGCTTAATAGTAATCAATTAATAAATGTGTATAAAACTTATATTAGGAGCAATTTAGAATATTGTTGTGTATTTTGGGGTAATAGTTTAACTAAAAAACAGAATAACGCTATAATTAGTACTGAGAAAAGGTGTTTGTCCATTATATTAGGGAAAAGAGTTACGTATAATAATTATAATGCTAGTGCAGCTGAATTAAATTCAGATACTATTACGAGTAGGAGACCTCAACTGCTGTTTAGTTTTGGATGTAAAATACTGAAATCTGACAGGCTGGGTCATTGGCTGAAGCCGCAAGTCTCAATAGTCAATAGATAGGAAAAATACAAGATCAGGTGCAAAATTTGTAAAAATAAGTTGTAATCATGAGCGTTATAAGAAATCCACTATTCCTAGTTTAATTGACCTGTTAAATAGTTCTAAGGAATTAAAGTTACCTAATAATATGTTAATTAGAAATTAGTTTCACTGGCTAATTGTTGAGTACTATCTCTAGGGTGTTCTAACTAACGGTTTTACTGTGACAATGTAAACATCTTATGCATGTACACTT
>JAQIVE010005873.1:0-12256 GCA_034698285.1 Sminthurinus bimaculatus | reverse complement strand
GTGACTTTCAACCCCATGTTGATATTCGCTATGGTTGCAGAGATATGATTTCTCTTTACTCCGAAGTTCAATGTTAATCACCCTGTAGATGTTCTTTGTGTGTAGGCTTTTACTTACGTGGCACCCGACGTGTTCGCAATCACTTTGGCGAGGGTAGTTTTCCCACAACCTGGAGGCCCATAGAGCAAGACACCCCGCGGGAGGGGCCTATTTGTGCCAGGGATGAGCGGGAGGATCACTTCATTTTTGAGTTTGTTGACGGCCGTCTGCAGGCCGACAACATCCTTAAAAGTCTCTGTTAGTTCTCCTTGGGGGACGAGCATGCGTTCCTCTATAATTTGCATGTGTGGGGATGTTATGGCACTTGGATTCGTTCGAGGCGCTTGGTTTGATGAATTTGGTGGACTTTGGCTCTGATTTGAATCAACTTGACGAAAAAGAGTGAGATGTTCTCCATGATAATACCAGTGCCACACTTGACTGAGACCAAGTCCGAGACAGATTGCTCCCAGCATGGGCAAGATGAGACAAAGGGCCCATGTGAGAGCGAAAACCAGGGTCCATAATGGGTCACTCACAAACCCAGATAAGGTCAAGGTGATGACTAGAACCAAAAGAGAGGTGACGGCGCGTCTCATACTGTTGATTGTTGATACACTCCCCCAACAAAAGCACAGGGATGTGTTTAACAAACTGTCACCGAGACGGGGTTCCAAGATTTATTTGATTGGAGAGCTAAACAGTTGAAATACTTACAGGGGGTTTAATGTCCATGCGATTCAGTTATTTACACGCGAAATGGAGAACTACGGGGAGGTGAACCGGACTTTTTTTAATGACTCAGACAAAAGCTCTAGTTTTTCGATAATATTTATCTGCCTACTTATCTACAATGTTTAGTCATAAATTGAATGAATCAACGGTCAATTCTTGCCTGCAAATAAAATTGATAAATTGATAGCGCGTATAGTCTCTATCAAACTTCAACTCGTCGATGTAGTTCAAAAAGCGGCCTGGTAAATATTTGCAAGTTTGAAAAGCGGCTACGTATTGATTTGTAAAGAACAAAAAGCGGTCACGTAATAATATGCAAGTTCACAAAACGGCTACGTAAAAGTTTGCAAGTTTTCGTGCCAGTTTTAATACATATAAATGTATGTAGTAGTTATCCTTGGTGCGGTCATATTCTTGTGGAGCCGTTTTGTGAACTTGCATATTATTACATGACCGTTTTTAAAACTTGCAAATCCAGACGTAGCCGCTTTTCAAACTTGCAAATATTTACAAGACCGCTTTTTGAATTACATCGACGATATGTAACTACAGATTCCTGAAAATATGGACGCAGACTCGATCGAGTCTTAATGACACAAAATAGAATCAAAGCCATTTAAATCTGGATTGCACTGCCGAATTGTACCAACTTACTACAAGTACCGTTGTGAACTATTTCACTGTCAAAATCTCCAACTGGCGTCAAAGTTGACGTTAAAAAAGTTCCAAGTTAAGCATGTTACTGGACAGGGAAAGTAATTTGAAGTTTAATACCAACCGAAAATTTATACAAATCATGAAGTCATGCGTAGCTTAACGTTTTTCAAAATTATTAAGAGGAGGACTGGATTTTTGGCTGCTTGTTGACGAAGAAAGGCTGACTCATATCAAATATCAATTTCGAAAGTAACATTTTTAGAAAAACTATTTTTAAAAGCATTTTGTAAACTTTTCACCTAGAAGTAAAACACTTTTACACAAAAGTAAAAATTTTCAAACAAAAGTAACACGTATTTACACAACGTAGAGGAAAGATCCGACGCCGTTTTGCCAAAATCCTATCTGCAACGGTGACGGAAGATAGATAGTTCAATACCACCCTAAAATGGCTTTGGATCGGTTGAAAACACTAAAAAATCTAAAATTATGGCGTCCAGAATGTATTTTATAGGTACCTTTTAACATATTTCAAAAAAACATTTTAGAAAACATTTTGTAAATTTAAAGGTGCAATTTAAGGGTCAATGGAATAGATATAAAGCAGAGAAAACCCGTCGTGTTTCTCCACTACTTTAAATGAGCGATTTTTGAAAATATGTTCAACTTTTCTCCCAGTATTTCCCAAAGCCCCCGTTTAAATCAAAACTACGGCCATAACTTGAAATGTTGTTGCAAAAAGTAATTATTTTCAGGCTCATCAGATACTAAAAAAATAGGAACTCAAAAAAAACACCTGATCTATGTTACCAGCATTTAAAAAATATGTTTTACAAAGGCATTAACTGACACATAACTTCGACGCCGTTCATGAAAATATATGAGACACGGCTGACTTACATTCCATAGGCATATAGCAAATAACCAATTCACCCAACATAGAGAACGTAAATTTGTTTTGTTTCAATGGAAACGAGGCAATGAATTTCTCGACAATGTCATTGTTTGCAATCTTTGAAATCAAAGATCGATTTTACGGAACAATGGCAAGTTTTTGAAATTCCTTGATTCAAATTTCTTTGAATCAATGGCAAAATCATTGATTTCAATGTTTCAGTTTCTTTTAAAAAATAATGAAAAAATTCATAATACAATGAAAGTAGAAATAAACTGATGATATTTATAAATAATGACCAGTATCGGCCCTCTGCAATGGCAGTCGGTATTAAGAGTATCAAGTCTACCCCATAATCACTTCTCTGTAATCAGGATCGATTCCATATCAAAAGGAAAAGGCGTCTATTGTTACCAAACCTTTAAAGATCACGTCATTACGTTGGTAGACACCTTTTTAGGTCACCACTATGAGGTTCATGTCACTACTTAGACGACTAGGTCACCACTAAGTGAGTCAGGTCACTACTGAGAGGGTCAGGTCACTACTAAGAGGACTAGGTCACTACTAAGAGGGTCAGGTCACTACTAAGAGGACTAGGTCACTACTGAGAGGGTCAGGTCACTACTAAGACGGTTAGGTCACTACTGAGAGGGTCATGAAGTTGTTATGAAGTTGGACCGGACATTATTAATTTCATGACTATCGTTTATCTTTTAAAAAATTTAAAAAAATTCTGGAAAAAACATTGATTTCAATGGTTTTTACCATTGATCAAGGAAAAAAACATTGAAAAAAACCTTGATTGATTTCATTGTAATTTCATTGAATCAATCAATCGTTGAATATTTCAGTTTGTTTGATCAATGTTTTTTCAAACATTGATTGATTTGCACGTTGCCATCGAGTTTTTAAAAAAACAATTTTCCGTTCTCTAACAAGCACTCACTAAATTATGATTTACTGATCGCAAACTAAAAAAAATTGACGTTAAAACTGACTAAAAGCCGAATATTAGAAAAACCGTCACAAAAACGAATAATACAAATAACAGAAAATAAAAGATGAACAAGCCGTTAAAGGCAGAGGAGAAAATTAGAAATGAATCGAAAATAAAACTACAGCTCAAGGCCTATTCGTCACGACGATTCCTTCTACATGCACAAAGCTCTCCCTTCTTTGATAATATTTATTATTTATTATTTGCTGGTAAATAGTGACACACGAAACTAAATTAAGACAAAGTCTATATTTTCCATGTAATACTTATGTATGGAGGAAGGCCCATCTCCGGTGTCAATGATGAAAAACGAAAAACGAGTACAATAATGTGCACAATAATTACAAATAGCTTGATGAGATTTTAACGAGCACAACATGTTTTAATCACTCTGTTTACAGTTTACAGTCTACTCCTCAGGCCAACATCATTTACTTAATATTAGACTCTGGTCTGCATCATAATATCTTATTATGTATGTATATCTAATAATAAACACCAAAACAAAATTAACATGAAGCTCTTCAGAATTTTGAGAACTCGAGACGCGTCAACGCATCATGTGTGTCATAATATATTTATGTCATAATGCATAATGTGCGTCTACCTTGTTCTTAGGATGAAAATAAGAAAAAGTATCAATAATTGTTAAATTTAGCTCCTAATATTTACACCATACACAGCATTAATTCTCGTGTCGACACATCTCATGGGCTAAAATATTATGTAACAAGTAAATACATACACAGTTTTGAGCCTCCCCTTGACATTGGATTTTACACAAAGGTAATTTTTTTAACAGAGATGCAGCACTGTATCGACAATGGGTGTAGATGGTCGTGACCAAAAAATGGAGATATAAAAGCAAGCGGCGTTCAAGCTCTCGATTCGTGGCGGAGGTGCGTTTGATTATATTTGTCTAAAATTCGACGCCGCTTGCAAGGAAAGTCAGAGGTGAAGGCTGAACAATATTATAGGCACACTAGCATCATTTTAGTTTGGACTGGAAGTTTCCATGAAAAGGAAACGGACCGAATTGCTGCAACTGTAATGCAACTTTTTCTATGAAAACGGAAAAAACAAACCATAGGTATTTTTATCGGTGAAGAAACTGTTTCAATCTGATTTTTTTCAAATGCAGAAAAAGTCTCATTTATGGTTTTAATAATGTTGAGGCGGACAAAAATTTCGTTGGTTCATTGAATTGCATTCCGTGACCTCGAGAGGTCAAGACTCGCGAGATTCAGACATCAAAAACAATCAATCTAGATTCTAGATTGTGTAGCAGTCTGGGTGTTTATAATTAATAATCCACACGCTTTATGGTAACCGTTCATTGGGATTATCTTCTGATTGTGGTGCATCGACTGACAATCTTTGAACTGACTGTTGTGTGGAAAGTGGAAAGAGAAGCAAAGCTGTGTACAAAAGTCTATCTTATTGACTGAGACAGTTTGAAGGGGATGAAACTAGATCATCTGAGATGCCTCAAGTAAATACTAACTGACGGTTAAATCGTGTGGCGAGGATATTTAACTACATTTCAATACATTGCTGATGGATTTTGCCGTTTTACAAACTACAGTTAGTTTTATGTGAGTTACTATAAGATTTTTTGGCTGCCAAGTTTATATCTAATCTACATCAAAGATCAACCATCATTATTTTGAATTTAAAAGAAAAAACACAAAAAAACTTAGTTTGCCTACAGCTGCAGTCAGTAAAAGTTTTTTTTTGTCGGGCTCCGTCAGGACCGCTTTTTTATTTTTTCGGACGTTTTTGTTTCATTTATCCTTGAGCGCGGCAAATTAGACTACAATTCCCTAGAGCAAATACTTAATTCCTATTTAGGACATACTGGAAAGGGGTCATCTTAAACAATTACGTACATAAACGTAGCTTTCATAGGCCAATTTCTTACTGCCAAGGATGAATTATACAAAATGTAGAAAAGGATAAAAATGAACTCCTGACGAAGCCAAACATTAGGTATGTAATTATTGTCCAGCCACGTCAAGAATTCATTTTAATTTTTAATTACATTTTTGCTCTATGGCGAATGTACATAGGACTTATAGAGCAAAAATGTCATAAAAAACTAAAGTGCATTCTTGACGTGGCTAGACAAAACTAACTTTTAAATATACACAATCGAAATTCAGCATGACCTCACATGACATGACTGAAACCTCACGTGTTGATACATAGTTAATATTCTGTTGCTAGTATGTTTACATAGATTGTAGATATTTTTAAACCTTTTCGGTGAACATCAAAAACTGGGAGTAAGCAAATACCAGAAAGTAAGAAACTAATAATAAAATTATATTATGGCTTTTTACGACGCATATTATTAGAACTTTACATTTGATGTATAATTCACTATCATCTAAATTAATGCGTACTTACTTTACGACCCAATCTGATCCACGTCTGCAATTTTAAATGTTAAAAGCTGTCGCGTGTATTGTGTACATCAAAGGGGAAAAATCTGGATGATGTATTTATATACTTAGTTAGCATTACTTTGTCATACTTTGTAAATAGTTACAAAGTAAGGGAATTTAAGTATTAAATTAATAATTAATTTATCTGTTTTCCCCCCATCTCTCTCTCTCTCTCTCTCTCTCTCTCTCTCTGCTGCCTTCTCGCTCTTTGTGTGTAAAATGTACAACGTACACTATACAACTTTACACGTTACACAAGAGATTACAAATGTTTATTAGCATGATGATTTCGTCGGTGAATTTTTTTATTGACAACTCGACAGCTAATAAAAGTAAGAAATAGTAAACACCCCTAAGAAAAAAATCTTGTCACTTTTCATGATCAAATTTTGTCAAAAACTTAATCAAGTTAAATTAGCTCCTCATGAGGATTTAATTGGCGAATCTCATCAAATTTTTATGAGATTGAACAAGATTTTTGTTTTGATAAAATTGTCATGTCAGCATAAATTTTTCAATTTTCACCTGGTTATTTTGGTAATTAAAGTTTTGAAAGTTCTGCCCTTAGAAAAACGTCTTACCAACCCGTACAAAATTTCCCTGCAAAATTCGGCCCGAAAATTGGCCGACACGTCCGAAATCGGCCGAATTATGCGGGATTTGGCCCAAGGCCGAAAAATCCTGGCCGAAATCTGCATAATACCGACGAATTATGTACATAGGATGCCGCAAAAAATTCGGCCAATTTTCGGCCAGAAACTCCAAAATATTATTTTGTACGGGAAATGTCACGAAAATTTGATGAGATTTGTCAAGATTGACAATTTTTGATCAGATTTTCATGAAATTCTCGTTAAATCTCATTAAAAGTTGATCAGCATCAATTAGATTTTTGACAAGATTTTTTTCTTAGGGTGGACGAAAAAAATTTGTTCACACGGTTTCACGAAATTTTCTGAATTCTAACGGGGAAAATTGTACACTGCATCATCAAATTTTCGAAAAATTTGTGAAAATTTTATTTTAAGGGACAAATCATTTGATTTTAGTTACCGACCAGAAAAAAATGAGACCGACGATATTTACTTTAAACACTTTTACGCCAACTCTGCTCTGGCTGCATAATATGAGAGTATTGAATAATGAATGAGAGATGGGACGGTCTTAACCTTTCCCACGTTAAAGCCAGTACAATGTACGGCAATGTCAGGGCCAAAATTTTATGTAATTAGCGTATGAAAGGGTTCAAGGGGGTTATAAAAAGCTACATACAACTTGAAATCTAATTCATTGCCCTCACTTTATTGAGTGTGTAATCATCATCAAATTGTCGATCGGCAGATTCACATTTAATAGGGAAAAAATTGTTGGGAAATTGTGTCGAGTTGGAATTGAACAATTTTTTAATTGGTAAAACAGAGGAACAAACTACACGCTACACACTAATACGATGAAGCTGGAGCTTTTTTTCCTGGCGGTTTTTTCCGCCGGACTTTCATCGGCGGGTATTGTTCCCGCCGTGGGTGTGCTTAAAAGTCTCGGTACGGTCCCACCAATGACTCCGATTCCGGGGACTTGTAACGCTCCCCTGTACCAAGGTTTACCGCAGTACACCATCCCGCCAAACAACCCGACGCCAAACCCGCCCGCCGACCAAATTTTTGTCGTAGACCTGACCACGGAGCCCGACCGACCCGTCGAAATGGAGAAAATAAATATGACCGCGGTAATTTACTATTTTACAAAATCATGTTTTAAAATTTTCAAAATTTCGAAAACTAATAATTTTAGCCTTATTTTTTTAACAGCCCGAAATTATAGCATATCAAGGTTTTCCCAACGAAACTCACAAGGTTCAAACGGCGGATTATTACATTAACACAATTTTCCGGATTCCAAATCCCGGGAAAACTCCCGTCTATCTTCTCCACGGGATTTTATGCACTGCCCGGGACTTTTTGGTTCAACCTGGAAACGGATCATTACGTAAGTAAATCAAAAAATATATTCAACGATTGTTAAATTTGAATGCAATTTTTTTAAATTTTTACAATTTGGTCACCAACTTAAATTGAATTTTGAAATTTTTTGCAGCCTTTCAACTTTTCAACGCTGGCTTTGACGTTTGGATTGGTATGAAAAATATTTTGAGATTTGTTTTTTCAAAATTACCTCCACATTTTGTGGGAAATTTCATTTTTGTAAATATTTTTTAAAAACTACCTATTTCAAGGAAAAAAAACATTTTAATATGGTGTATTTTTTAGGAAATATTCGGGGAAATGCTTACTCCTCCGAAAATTTGAACTACACCACGGAGGACGATGAGTTTTGGAAATTCTCGTGAGTTTTTTTTTGAAAATCACCAAATTTTTCCAAAAAAGTTTATACGTATTTTTGTAAATTTTGAAAAAAATTCAGCATTTTTTTAAGTTTTGCCGCCAAGCACCTACTTAATTTGGCTCTTTTTATTTTTCAAAGTAATGACGAGGTGATTAGCTACGAAAATCCGGCGGTGATCGACTACATCCTAAATGTGACGGGTTACCAAAAATTGATATGGATTGGCTACTCTTTGGGCACCTACACGTTTTTAGGAACGATGGCCGCTCTGCCCGAGTACAACTCAAAAATCCTCCAGTTTGTCGGTCTGGCCCCCGTCAACTACATTGGCAACATCACCTATCCCCTTAGATCCTTAGGATTAGTGGCAGATCAGAGTGTAAGTGTGTACTGTACATATATTAATTTTTAAATTCCATTTAAGGAAAAAATAGCGCCAAAATATCAAAATTCAAAATATTTTAAAATATTTGTTTTGAAAAAAAGCACAATTGGACATTTTAACTTTTTAATTTTTTTAGCAATATTCCGGAGCCCTTGACCATGGTGCCTTTACCCCCCAGTATTTGGCCCCTCTTTTAAACGTCACTCTGCCGGCCGCCTGCATGGCCGGGGACAATATCCTTAACGATGTTCAATCGGGAATTTGCTCCGCCTTCCTGTCCTTTTTAGCCGGACCCAATTCAAACGAAACTTCTAAGGTGAGTTGAAAATTGTCAGTTTTGGACTCTTTTAAATCCGGCAAATTTTTTTTGTACTTTTTCTATTTTGAATGGCCATTTGTATAACTTCAGAATAAATAAACCTTTGTGTCTTAGAAAAAACTTGTCCAAAAATTTCATGCAATTTTGATACGTTTCTGGTACAAAATATTATCAATTTTGATCAACTTTCGATGAGAAAATATCATGAAAATTTCATTAAAACTGCCGACTTTGTCAAACCGCATTAGTTTTTCATGAGATTAGATAAGACTTTTTTCCTAAGGGATACAAGATTATAAATAAATAAATAAGTGAAAAAATCGATGCGTCAGTTCAAGAGACAAGAGAATTTTTGCCGGAATCGATCAAAGTCAATCATATTATGACCATAGTACAAACAGTTAACCAGCTCTGGGAGTTTGATAAAAGCCAAACTTAACTAAGTCTAACCTAAAAAGATTTTTTTGTGGGACTGGAGCGGAATCGTACTGGTTCACGTAGGTACCCATGCCCAAATTAACCTTCAATGTTTTTCAGAGCCACTCATGACATTAACCATGATATCGAGAGGTGTCCACGATACAGGGCTGTATGTCCTGCTTTATAGAAACGGGACAAGCACTCCACCAAATGTCATGAATAGCGTCTCACTAGTCCCGAAAGCATAAGTATAAAGGCCAATAATTTGGTTTGCAATTCAAGTAAAAAACATGCTATTCAATACAGATAAATAGCGTTGGCTTAATAAAGTTTTTTCTTCTTTACTCAAGAAACATTTAATAAACTGATAAATCAGTAAACAATAAGAGTTACGACTAGTTGCTTGTAAATTTTTTCGCATTAATGTCTTATTAGTTTGTGTTCAGTTTGGGTACATGGTAACCAGGACGCTGACAGTATAATCTAGAACAGTATGCACAAACTGAAGGGCGTTTCCACCCTCTACATAAAAGAAGGTGGCCACATTTAGGTAAAGCGCTTTGTGGGATCGAGCTCTGGATGCCAACAACTTGGCCCTATATGTATTGGGCACTTTTGAGGTTTGGTTTCTTACCCGACGCAAAAACGTCTTGGAATCCTCAAGCAGACCCTCGGCAGAACGGCAAAATAGGACGAAGATGTAGAGGACTCCGGCTGAGGTGTAACCCAACAGCGATATTTGCGCCAGGTCTCGAAATTGCAACCCCGACTTGTGATGAATCACGGCCACGTTGCAAAAGACAACGCCTGCGCCCGCCAGGGTCGGACATGTCGTCATTATCAGGGGATTCATAAAATCATTCACATACCCGTTTAACAAGGTCAGTTGGTCATACCATCGCTCGAGTTCTTCGTCTCGCTCTCGGATGTTGCTGCCAAAATTACAAAGACAAAGCGGTGAACAATCTATTCCAAAATTTTCAAAATTGCAAAAAAGCATACAACCAATTTAAGAGGTCTGGAAACACCTCACAAACCTGAAAATCTTCAAAAATACCGCTAAACTTCTAACAATCTTTAAAAACACCGCCAAAATTTCAACCATCTACAAAAATACCGCCGATATTCTTAAAATCTACAAAAATACCGCCAAAATTCTTAAAATCTACAAAAATACCGCCAAAACTATTGAAATCTACAAAAATACCGCCAAAACTCTTGAAATCTACAAAAATACCGCGGAAATACTAACATCTAAAACCATGCGACTATAACATCGTAAAGTCGCAACAACGATTCAAGATTAGTAATTCTGAAACAAAACAAATAAAATTTCAAAACATCTGCAAAAAAACGACTAAAATTTCGAAATGTTCAACCCTTACCTCCAGATTTTGACAATGCTGACCAAGGTACAGAAGGGCAAAATAATGCAGATTGCGGTGGCTATGGCTTGACCCGCAACAGTAATGTAAACAATCAAATCCAGGGTCAGTAAGCCAAGGTGGGCTGGTTTCAAAGGGCACGGCTCAGATCCATCACACCAGATGTGCTGCACAAAGAAAATTGACGCGGGATATTTTATCTGGTACCAAATCCACAAAAATGGTACCGCCCCCGTTGCAAAGAGACTTGAACTGACGAGGCAAATTATTGACTTTTTAAGTCTCGGGAAATGATCTAGCGCGCCAATCCCACCGCAAAATTTACCTGTATTCAGAAAAACTTGTAAATTCTTCCAATAACCAATTTTTCAACCATAATCTTTAATAATTTTTGAAAATTGACGTTTTTTACCAGAAAATCGACTCTCAAACTCGTAAATTTGGTTAAAGACCCGGAGCCCCGCTTTTGGCTTCCACCGAAAGCTGATGAAAAAAACGTAGTGGAGACAAATGAAGGGCAGAATTCCCAGGAGTATCATTTTCTCAAAATAGTGCGGCCCCTCTTTCGTCCCCCAAAAGTCGTCATAAAGTAAGTGCCGAAGAGAAACGGCGGAGCGAAGGAAAATGAGGCTGTTGCCAAAGAGCCATTTAAATTTTCCCCAGCCACTTCCCACCCGCAGTTTCCCGGACGACCCATGAGTCTCCTCATAATAGTAATTTAGCCCACCCACGAAATAAGTTAGACTGATAGTTTTTTTGTTTAGAACTGGAGTTTTTGTGTATTCTTCCAGTTCATCGAGGAATTGTTGAACGAGTTGAGATGTAAAAGTTCTCGCGTTTTTTGCAACAATAGAGGTCAAGGAGAAAATTCGGCGGATGGCCGAGCACAAATTTCTTTTTCGCATTATTTGACGATTGACGAACGACGACTGTCCAGATATTGACGAGTACCGTTCAGTCGATATGATGGTTATTGAAAACTGAACACTGTTAGTAAAAAACAAAATTAATGTTTGCGCAAGAAAATTGAATTCCTCATACATAAGGACACATGCTGCAGATGTCAAGGGAATTAAAGTCCGAATTTTCTTTTTCATCATTGCACTGTCATTTTTCGATACATTTAGTAAATTGGAACAAAATTGAAGTTATAACTGCAAGCAGGAAGAGAGTAAACACACATGCCGGAATAAATTGAGGATTTGGCTATTTTTCATGGGGACTGCAAAAAAATCTACAGGAAAAGCCTCGTGTTTTCATTAAGTGGTCAAAAAAGACACGTGGAAAAAGAATTGACAAAGTATTTTGAAATCTCTTTGAATAGTTATAATATTTGTTTGGATAAATATTCAATTTTGATTTGAACTTTCAAAGTCTAATGAATTTTCTTGGTACCTGTGTGGTTTTAATATTCAGTTTTTCAATTTAGTAGAACTAAGAAATTTTTCAATCCGTTCCTCCCACCGATTTTCGATAAATAATGATGACCGTGCGCCGCTTGAGTTTCAACTATTTACTCATCTGTAAAGGTCTCCGGACACGCCTTGACATCACAAAGTACTCTCTGTCTTTCATTAAATGGTGATCCAAATTTTACTTTCTCCATGTTAATAGATGGCGAAAGTAAAATT
>JAQIVE010005872.1:0-12259 GCA_034698285.1 Sminthurinus bimaculatus | reverse complement strand
ACAGAAGGAAGCTTTTGGTTTGGTGCAGTTTTCTTTATTACTTTTAAGTGAAATATATAATGTATGTATACTTGACACAAAAGTAATAATATGTTAATGAATAATTATGTAGGAAGGATGGTAATTTTTGTTATTTTTGAACAGGGAGCTTCTCATAGGATACAAGTCAATTTTTAAAGACAGAACTGGAAAACTATTATTGTAGCTGTCGTCTGTCTAACTAATTAACGTACAAATGATGGACTCCCAATTACAAAATACAATATGTCTTCTCGTTGTTCTTAACGGCGTCCTCTTACTTTGGAATGTAAATGAATGTAAATTATAAGTATGATATAAGTTAATACTCAAAATTCAAAGACACTAAACACTCGCAAATTTTCTTAACGGACGCACTCTTTTCTCTCCTCTGATGTTGCCTTCTGTTCCTCTAATCTAAGCCTGGCTTCCAATTCTTAGTCTCATCTCTTCTTATTTATAGGTTACAGAATCAGACTTTTAATCTTGTTCAAATGAAAATGAACTGGTAACCAAATGGCGTGCATATGTATTTATTATATGTATATGTACCATTCAGGTGTAATTATATTGGAGTTGAGCCTGTATATGTTTTTAGAGTACAATTTAATATACTGCGAGTATACCTTTTAGATAGACAACCAAACATCAAAAGTATAAAAAGTATCACTATAGCCAACTAAAGAAAAACATCAACAAAAATAGAAGCAAACAGATATGTCATCCGGCATCTTTGTCTTGCCCTTTTCCTTCTGTATAATTTCATAATAAGAACTTTGTCTCGATCGTTTATCATAATTTATCGTTTTATATCGGGTGGTAAGAAAGTAATGAGGATTATTTTCAAAAAACGTTTATTGGTAATATTGCACATTTCTTAAAACTTAAATTTCTTAAATACCATTAACAACGAATGGTAGATACAGGCACCCGTAGTTAGTAGTTACTACCGGTTACGACACGTGCGTTGATATGACTGCCATAAACTTTGATTTTGCTGTTGGCTTGTTTTTTTGTAGTTATGTTGGTTAAATGGCCGTTCTACTCAAAATTCCTGGAAAAATATGTGACCCTTTGGCTGGAGTCGGATAGCGGCCGAAGTACATGCTGTTTAGCTGTGCAAGTATACGCAGATTTATCCACACTCTATAGATCTTACAGGCGGAAAACCTGTAAATAGATCCTCTAGATATTTCCTAGAAAATCGAAAAAATCTTCATGATTTTCTTGCCACCCGATATTATGTCCACGAGCTACCGCATTGTACAATATGTACATACATATGTACAACAATACATTGAGCATCACACGCGTTTTGTATAGATAACCATAACATATGATATCTCTTCCCCATCTGTAATGTCGGTAGTTGGTATACATACTGTTGTGCTTTCAATAAAATATCCTCATCGAACCAGATTCAATTAAAACTCGTTGAGTATTAACCACATTGTTTTGTGCATGCTACAATTTTTGGAACAAATAAAAACTATTGTGGAGGTTTTACAGTAATCCAAGAATTCCTACTTCCAAAATTTTATCCCTTTATCGTCTATCATTAGTGATCACCGATTACTATAAGACAATCGATCGCCTTATTATGTATAGTGAAAAATGCATTTTCTTCTAGTTTTGAATATTGATGAGGGTGTCCAGGCCCCCAAAAACAGAGCTAGGTTTTAGTTGTCAAACAGTAGATAGAAAGAAACAAAAATTCTCTTAGTTCTTGTGATCAAACCACAGTAATATAACTTAGGCCACAGTAATAGAGATAACAAGAGAATATTTTTCACCTTTATCAGAATGAGAGATGAAAAGCAAGAAAAGCCTCGTTATCACCTGCGATATGTGCATAACTATACCTTTGTTTTCTTAGCTCTTGTTTAAAGTGTCAATAGCGTCAATTTATTCTGTACACAAATAATTGATTGCTACTCAAAAAACCCTGGCAGTACATACCATATTGTTGTACTTTATAACAAAGTATAACAAATATATACATCCTGCCGATGAATCTAGAAAATACACGCAGTTTACCATTTACTTAACGAAAAAAGCAGATTTTATATATAAATATGACCAATAAGGAAATCGAGTTTCATGTTTCATCCCCCCCGATTCAAAATAGACGCAAGAGTAAAATAAGCCAGATTAAGGTGTACTTTTTTCCTATGGTTTGAGCTAGGTAAGAAGTCAGAAGGAGATTTTTTGCACTGGTTTGATTTTATGGCATTTGGCATCTTTTTTATGGCATCTTTAAATTATACAATATACATAACGTATTATAATATCATACTTATTTTCTTCTGGACATTTCTGTTCAACTGAAAAATCCGGTAACCCTGGCCAAACTGGTGGACTGATTCGCTTAGACTTTGTCATATTATATGCATGTGTAAGTAGACGGCATACTATTACGTTTACCGTCTCCTAGTTTCAGAACCGAAAGTACTTTCTGGAATCTGCAATCATCTGTAAAAAGTAAAAGGTAAAGAAGGCTTAAATTTTGCAGATTGAGCTCTTTAAGTGCTTGTCTTGTCTTCATAAATGGTCTGCTTATTTCGTTTTATTGTCTAACTCCAGTGTTCGGGCATGTTAGTCATTTTATTACATGGAAAAAAATACTCCATTTGATTTGTCTCTGGACAAATCAAAGAAATTAACCAGTGTTACCTTTCTGTATGTATGTACTTTCTCTACGCTTTAGTTTCAATTAATTTTTCAGTTTAATTTCCATGAAATCTCTGGAATCTCTTGTCCAAGTCCTATGTATCTAAATTAGAAGTACACATTATACACATCCAACATCCACCATCTGCATGCATCTTTGATCCATACGCTAACAAGGGTATGAAATAGCACATGCATAAATCATATCTGGTCAGCCATTTTGAGCCAGTGCCACGTGCCAGGTCGGTGTACACATAAGTAGGCAAATGAATAGATGAATAAAAAGTACTTAACACTTCAACACGCTTTTTTCGAATACTTCATCAAATTTGCTGACATCAAAAAGTGATGCTTGAATTTTAGCAGACGAAATCAGGTGCCGAACGCATCAAAAACGCAGCCATAATATTTGCAACGTTATTTCTGATTCTGAGCATTCTGAGTTGGGAAAAGTGTGATTTACATTGTTTTTTTCTCAAACGTTGTCGAAAGGTTCCAGATGTTGATGCTTGGTGGTTCTTTGTAAGAATCTTTAACAAAATCACGAGATCTAGGTACACGTCAAAATGATGTAAAAATAAACCAAGTTTTTTACGAGACCAGTGAGAGATCATTTGAGGAAGCATAAGAATCATGTACAATATACATATATATTCAGGAAATGACATCTGATTGTACAGCAAACACTTAATCAACACTCCTGTAAGGATTTCATAACAAACTGTTTGAGCTGGGATTTTTTGTTGGTATTTATTTTGGCTTTGGTATGCTTTATTCCCTATGTCAGTCGCATGCTGCAAACAATAAAATTCTTCAGTACACTCGCGATTTCCTTACACGCAATTTCATTTAAAAACACAGCTCAGCGCACAATCAGTAGAGTTACATTTGTAAATAATTAAAATTCAAAATTGAATTTTAATTATTTACAAATGTTTCAGTTGAAATTTTTCAACTGAAACATAAAATAAAAAATATGATAACTTTTTACTTGGTGAGTCGAACTGAAACGTAAACTTTTTGTAAAAGTTGAGAGAGTGCGGTAAGAATTTTTGACTTTTTGAAATCTAGGATCTAGATCTAGGCGGTTATGTTATGGCATGCTTCTACTCGCCATTCTTAATTCAATAAGCAGAATAGTATCGGTACACGATGCAAATATGTGACAAATGATAAGTGTAACATACGTAAATACTAAATACACACGCAATGTGTATCCTGTTTACTTACAAGAGACTGAAAAATACCAAGAACCGTGAGCGCGGGGAAAATGGCATAAAACAAAATGGCATTCTACCAGTGCAATGAAAAATATAACCAGAATGAACGTGGCATAGGTGTACAGATATCTAGGTAATAGAGTTTGAAGTTAGCAAACTTATTTATTCTGTTACTCTGTACTAATCGACAATCGACAACATGCATGCCGATTCACGAGTTTTCTTATAAACGTATGTATTTACAATGTACCCACTGAAAAATATGAGTGAAATCTAAAGATTTCGCTATCGCTCTCATCAGGTTTACAAATTATCCTTGAGTTAAGATGAGATTTGACAGTGAATTTCTCATTTGTGTAAAATTTAGTGTTTAGTTTATTGAAATTCATTTTATAAATTTTTTTCACGGAACTGGAAGCTGGATTGTACTTTATCATAATATACATATTATTATATTTAAACATGAATCATGTATTACAAAAATGAATCGTAGATTTGTTCCACAGCTGGTAGGTCACGTCGTCGTGCACGTTGCCATTGTCAATGTACATACTCTTATCCTCACATCATCATCTTGACTTTCATGACGTAGTTAATAAGAAACTATGTCTTTTCCTGTTTTTGCTCTGCTGTTGACTTTGAATCACATCGCAATCAACGACGGCGAACCTTTCGACATGACACAAGTCGAGGAGTAAACATCTAATTGGAAGATGCATTCATGATTCATGACTATATATTTAAAAGGCTACTGTTCAAACAGTCATTGATGATTACTTTTCCACCAATGTTGTAATTCTTAGCAAAAAAAATTGAAAGTAGATAAATTAAATTAGGTCTCAATTTCGGTGAACAATGTGAGCCTGTGGCAAAGTAAAAGTGGGCGTATATGCAGCGTAGGTATATATGGTTCATTTTTCATTTTTCCATGGCAACTTTTAAAAAACTGGTATCTATCTACTCCTAATTCTACAGCCTAGTTTGC
Organism: Sminthurinus bimaculatus; assembly: GCA_034698285.1. NCBI lineage: Eukaryota > Metazoa > Arthropoda > Collembola > Symphypleona > Katiannidae > Sminthurinus > Sminthurinus bimaculatus. The sequence goes on along the minus strand of JAQIVE010005872.1, from coordinate 7,366 downwards.
TCTGCGAGTGTAGCCCTAGTTAGCAGTTTTTGAAGGGTGTGATGCTAATTGATCTTCATGTTTATTATTTCTAAGTTATTTATTGCTCGCCCAATTGTCACATTGTCACAAAACGTGGTGGGTAAATAATAGATGTACAATTTCGCATGGAAAAATTTATTTTGTACTGATTAAAAACGCCAGTGAGCAAACAAAAGAGTATTAAAAGATATAGTTTAGATTAAACTATCATCAATACTTTGTCTTTGCTTTTTGCTTTTACTATAACGTAATTATAAAAAGAGACGAGACGAAGAATGGTCAGAGATATGTATAGGCACACAAGGAGGAGAAAAAATGAAAAGTTTAAATTAGGAAACGATTAAGACGTCACACACACAGCAAACACTTGTGTTTATTCATCAATAATCAATAATCAATATAAATGATACATACAATGATTATTTCCAGGAACCAAGTTAGTCCAATTTCTATATGCTACTATACTGTGTAACTTATGGCTTCTTTCGAGTAACTTATTATAGTTTTGCATAAGAATGCTCTTCCTTTGAATTAGAATCCCTTTTATTGAAGCCATATTATAACTACATAATTGTGTGTTCGTAACTAAATATCGCATGACGCATTAATTTTTAATAAAAACGGATTTTCAAACATGACTTAAGTAGAAATAACGTGCATAAAATAATCCAGTCAATGCATTCCGTCATCTATTTACGTATACTTTATTCTTTATTCAGTATAAACAAACTGGTTTTAAATTCATGACAAATTGTAATGTGTAAATTTGTACACAGACAAAAAGCTACAATAAAAAATATTTACGAATATGGAGATAAAAAAGAATAAGTTGGAGACGCTTGAGGTCAATACGATGCGTATGATTTGGTTTGGAGTGTACATATTTACCGATCAAAAAATAAACCGTATCCGAGGGCAGGAGTATATGTTGAATATTTCTAATATTGCGCAGAAAGTTACATTTTGTTTAAAGATGCAATATGTAGAGTACAAATTTGTACATGCTCCTCTGTTTTTTATTGTCCCATGCAAAAAATGTTTCTTCTAGATTTCTGAGAAAGGGATCGATGAAAACTGGTTCAAAATAATGTACATTAGTTTTCTCATTCTTTCTACACACTCAACCCGAAATTTAAACATGTAAATTTTTGACACAAAAATGTCCAGCACTTGTAAAATTTGTGAGGAAACCAAGACGAATATTAGTTATAAAAAATTGTTGTACAGGCTAGCAGTTCTTTTTTCCAGTAAATAGAAGTTCGTTTTTCAGTTTAATTTACTCCAGTGGAAATGGTTGAAACAATGACAGGAGGCATCACTCGAGCTAAAACAGAAAAATGTAAAATACTAATTAACAATATTGCACAGCCAACAGTCAATAGTTTTGTCTAATCACCAAGATGCTGAAGATTTGCTGGGTAGAAATCTAAATACATAGTCGTTTTAACACGCTAAAGTGCTCCGGCTATGGTTATGCGCTTGACAGCCTTAGTAAATAAATTGTACGATTAAAATGTTAGATTTTTAAATTGCTTCTAGAACAAACTACGGATTTCATTATATTGTCTCAAAGACAATATTAGAAAAGGCAAATAAATACATATCTTTTTGTAAATAATAGATGTACATATGTGTCTGTGTTTCAATAAAAAAATGTTACTAAAATGCGCGGTACATATGTACGCAATGTAAATCAGGTGCAACTCTATGGAAATTTTAAATTCAGTTACATTTTTTTATTGAAACACAGACACATATGTAACGTTTCATGTGTGTAATTTTCTGAATTTTGAGGGAAAACTTTGGATTAAAGTTATTTTATCGTTGCTAAGTGTAAACTTTTACTTATAAAGAATAAAGATGATTTCTTTGACATTAGTAAGCTGCATTAAGAGTTCTGTGAGATTACGTGCACAGTTTGAGTATAGAATAGATTATCTCTGAATGTGTTTTTTGAGTACAAACAAAGCCTTGGATGTTTAAATACTGGGACTAATAGATTCATGTGGGGCTTTTGAAGCATCTTCTCCGATTGGAAATTTTTAGGGCTTGCAAATATTTACTGGCGACAGAAAAATACCGATAAAGCCATCTCAAGCATTTTCTTTTTCAAAACATAGTTTAGAATCAACGTTTTTAGGGTTCAAGAATTGTGATCTCAGAACGAAGGAAAATGGTTTTAGGTTATTTGTAGATATTTCATACATTATTTGCCTATTATTTATATTTCTAGTAATGTTCATATCATATACTATGCATATATTATTTTAAAAACTTACATACACGTCATGGAAATGGTAAAGTTCAAGCTCAAGCATCATTCGTTGATTGAGGAACTTTTACGTGCTCATACCATATGCGGCATTTAAAAATGTACAAGATAATTTATTCATGATGTATGCCAGAAAAGAACATAACAAATGAATTTGTGCGTGTATAGTGTATAGGCATTTGACTGCTCGCGATACATACCTACTTCAGACTACCACGCAAATTGGATGTTCTTGAAATGGTAGGACTTCAAATAAACTCTGATACTGTTTATATTTGGTTTTGAAAAGCTGCCTAAAAACTTCATTACAGTCTACAAACGCGTTTACAAGCCGCTCACAGAGGTAATACCGTACGTTGGAAGTTGGAATATAGCAAAGTAACTTTCTCCACAGCCCTTGATCTCTAAATGCAAACTCTACCAATTTGAATGAAAATTTCCATATAACCAGAATGAACACTTTCAAGTTTCGAGAAAATCCAACTTGAATGGCAGCTGCATGGCTTTCTCCATTATTTTTTTCATACCTACTCTCCTTATTAAGTTAACATGCAAGCCGAGAGAGTCAAATAATAAAACGAAATCACACGATCACTATTGGTTTTTTAGGACTGTTTGGCCATTAGAAAGAAAGTATGTGCGATAATTTTACTGCATGTATATTTTTTCTATTATGTAAAGCATGATGTATACTTATTTACAATAAAATGGAAGCACACAACTTCATTAACTTAAGTAACTAGACGACTCACTGACTGCTACGGCGTTTTTATGGTCACAAGTATACATTTAATGTGTGGTCTAGATATACTTCGTAAAATGTGCAAACAATAACTGATACATGCATTTTTACATAGAACGACAATGGAGATGGAACACTTTTTTGTTTTCTATTGTACATATCATTATATTTTCTTTGGTTCAATAAAACCTCGAACTGATAACCTATTGCGAAAACATTACTCACTTTCAAATAAAACTAAAATATGAACATGTTTATAAATACACAGACCTTATAGACATACATACAGGGTTGGCCAAAAGTATGGAAACAAATGTTTGAAATACTATAGGTAAGGCCTTAATAACTTATTAACAAGTGCTACCACAGAATTTACAAAAGAAAAGTCCACGACATTCGAAGTTCGATTCATGTCATCGTAAAGAGGTCAAAGCATTCTCAAGTTCAAAGGAATCAGGTGGAGGACTTGGACTCATTAACAGCTTTCATTGTTTGAAGTTAATTTACGTTTTTTAAAACATGTATTTACTAAATTTTGACTTCTTTGGTGGCATTTATTTATCCCCCCAAAGGGCACTTGCTAATACACGTATAATACTGTCAAAAGTCAATACATGGTATAGGAACTTGGAAGCAATAAAAAAATAAAAGCATTTCCATTGAACTTTGAAAAAATACTGATACGAAAATATTTATGCAGTATGAAGTAGTTCCCTTTCTATTCCTTTCTATTTGGCACCACACCAGTCTCCATTTTAATTAACCTAATTAATTGCCAACTGCATTTAAACGAATGCATTAATGTAATATGTAAGCCGCTATCACAGTCGTAAAAAGATAGTCTGCTGTCTATTGGACTGTTTTGCATCTTGAAGGTTCATTTCAATAAAATATACCTTATTTTAAATATCACGTAGAAGGTAAAACGTAAAACCCGTAGGAAATCGGGTAAAATTTCATATTTTTTAAAAGAATGCCAGTTAGTACATGTCACACAGGCAAATCAAGATCAGCAGTTTGTGCACTATACATATACGTATACATGTATTATAGTGCTTTAATGTAAAGGCTGTGATCTTATTTCGGTGTCTAAAGAATTTATACTCGATTTAACTTAAAATTTCATGTGATTTCAGATATGCATGTTGTTAATGGACATTTAACTGTAATTGACATACATAATTCAAAAATTTACCTGAATTTGAAGTATGTTTACCTTCGAAGTGGTATTCAAAGTGAGGAGCAGTTTATGCATAGAAAAAATTGCACTGACAATTGACTACCCTGGAAAAAAATTCCAAAACAGCAGGCAGACACCGATAAAATATTTTTCTGGTGTATTTTTGCGAATTGACCTCAAATAGATTTTTAGCGTTGCATCACGATGAGTACTCGGGAGTTTGAGTAGGTAAATTATATTTATCGTATACGGTAAATGTGAAGACAAATAATTAATGTCGGTGTTGAAATAAAAAACGATGTCAATGATTTTATCTGACATATACGCAATTTAAGTCATCAGTAATATTCATTAATACATAGTATGTATTTAATATAGTAACTGTATAATTTTCGTTTACTATTATTAGTGACAAAATAAATAGGAATGCATGTAGCATACGGAACATGAAAATATTATAACGACCTGGTGCAAGAAAATAAAATCATAAATACATTATAATCAGCTATCGGCTTTCACTGCTTTCTCTGCTGGCTTCCCAACAAACCAAAAGAGCCTGATTTTTTACCAGAACTGCTGTGGAAGTTTGCTGACTTTCGGCGCCCATCCAGCACAAAATGTTCTTTAAATTGCTTAAACCGAAGTTTCCTAAAACACCGTTCTAAAAGTATTCAAAAAACCTCAACATTTTTAGATTCAAAAAGGACATCGGAAAATAAAATAGGCAGGTCAGCGCTGGTCTGATAAAGGGTCAATGCACATATGAAGTGTAGGGCAAACCCTTTTCCAGGGGGCAACATTGACCTGAATAACAGTCAAAAGTACGAAGCTTATCCAAAAATCCCCGTATCAGAATTGATCCTTACATTCATAAAAAAATCAAAGGACAGTCGTGAAACAGTACCGGGCCAATGCTCTTTGGTTTTTTGGGCTATCAATAATTCAGATTAAACATATTCAAAAGAATAAATTTTTTCCCTTTCATGAGGTACGTTACAAGATTTTTTGGATTGAAAAAGTTCCAGTAGCTCTTGGGACATAATTACATATTGAGAAAAACCCTTTGAAGGTGGAACGAGTAACAAATTTCTAAATATACAGGGTATATTAGGAGTATTTTATATTCTATTATCAGAGTATATATTATTGTGTCGAAAGTGTTAGCCACAAAATATCATATACCTCTCATGATGAGAGTCTCATTATTATACCCTTTTACAGAAAGCAAGGAACTAACGACACATATATACGGCACATGAATATCATTATGATAATTTCCTGCAAATGTTAAAGGCAAGAGGTTTTGAAACAGGGTGGCATTATTTTTTTATTGTAGTGTTCTGACGTAGTTAGTTGGTGTTAAACCCACACCTCAAATTCACGTTTATTCATACATACATATATATTAAATGTATGATATTTTTGACAAGGATTACACAATCACCATGCTATACATGTTTCATACCAAAGAAAGGACACTTAAAAAATAAAATGGAAAATCTGTTTTGATCGGTAACACGAATATCAATTATCATGATCTTTGTGTATCATTTATCGACAGAAGTGAAAATTTCAGGACAAAAAATCAATAGCTGAAGAAAACGTCTACACAATAATGGTATGATACAAGATAAAAATAATATGAGAATTACAATGCGTGTAACAATAAGAAATAGCCATGGAGTCATAAAGAGAAAAACTGATACGCGGCACATAACGAAGAAGACGACGGCGATGATGACCTATGTATGTGTACGCATGTAGTTATTAGTAGCTTTATAATCCAGGTTTAGATCTGATGGTGAGCTTTCCTCCGTATCGCAGTAACTAGTATTATTTCGGAGGAGTATAGTAATACCTTTCAAGATTACGGATTGTGCGATGGATCGTTATTCTTACGGTGTATCTATAACATCAAATAATAAACAATATACATCCCACATAGAGATCTTTAAGGGCAGCTAGTATACAGCAGTCAATTGACACTACCCAACAGTAAGACATTCTTTCTTTGTTTCTCTTATTGGAATACAGGAAGCACCTTTCAGCCGACTCGGTCAAATCATCAAATAATGTCAGAATCACTCTAGGTTGTCGTCATAACACACATTATAAGACGACGCAACACAAGAGAAAGTCGTGAGTTTTTGTACATACATACATATGTGTACGTGCAAACTGAACACTGCCGAAGCGCCTGTTGCTTGACTTCAGATGCTCATACACCCTCACACTCACTCACTCTCTTGCTGGACAACAACGACGACGACTACTTTAACCCGTGCTTCTTAGTCTTCTCTCTCTCTCTCTCTGTCTGTCTCCCTTCTCTGATAGACGCTCATGTCAGTCACTTTTAAGTCAGTTGCTCCAAATTGAAATCTTGAGAAATCCCACATCCAACTCATAAGTAATATAGAGCTCACACCAAGCCAACAGAAACGTCATTCAGCTTTCTCTCTCAGGCATTATCTCAAGCCGAGAGCGGTGGCTCCTTTAAGAAAGCTCTAAGGGCAAATAAAGTGATTTTGCCCCTATTTTACTCCATTGTTCACCATTATTTTTATAAGTTGAGTTTTTATACCATTAGCAAGTTGGTTTTTGTATAGTACTATTATTTTCCCGTCGTGCAACGTTAAAAGTTTGTGAAAATTGTGCAAAAAGTTTAAAAGTTAAAAACTCAACATAAAAAGTGTTTGTGTCCAAAACTCCAATCTCCGGAACTACATATCTAGCCGTAAGATATCAATAAAAATTCATACCTTTTTATTTTAATTCACTATTTTGGTATTTGGTTTCAAATTGGTCCTGTAATCTCTTGGTATGCATACGCCAAGAAATCAGTCTGATCGTTATTTCTTTCGATTTACTCAAGAGTACAATATTTTGGTGCATTACACGTAAATGAAAAAAATTAGGTTTAAATCAGGCATTAGTCAGAAGGATAGTTTTAAAAAAGACGTCAGATTTTATTGATAGCAAAGCAGATGCTAAACCTGCTCCTTTGTTTATATTCATGGTCTATTCTACGGTTCATAAGGCTGGAAAACAAGGGAGATCTATTCCAAGAATCGAGTCAGTTTGGTAAAAGCAAAAAACTCCAAAAATGCCCACCGAGCAACGAATCTGGGGGTATTCAATATTTATTAGAATG
>JAQIVE010005871.1:0-12260 GCA_034698285.1 Sminthurinus bimaculatus | reverse complement strand
GCCTCAAATATTATTCTATTAAACCATCTTGAAGTATCCATTACATGTATCTACACTGTGCTAGGTTCAGTAAATGGTATTATTTAATTATGGGAACATCTGAGCCTGGAAATACACGTACGTAAGTATCTTTATATACGTAAACAGACATTTTACGCATATCCCTATGATGTAAATTTATGAGCTTCATAAAATACGTGAAATTGAGCAATTAAACCGCGAATAACAACTAAAACAATACTCAATATATGTAAAGGTATGGCTTTAGATGAGCTTTTCAAAGCAAAATCAAATCTAATATTCTCTTTCGCATTTTCGCCGCTTCGCAGACAAAATACCATTAACGTAACCTGCATACTTTGACCCTGACCAAAACCTGACCACAGAACAATCGGGAACAAAACTTGACCTCCAAAGCAAAGTAAACCCTATAGATACAGTATACTCTGTGTTGTGGTTGTGATATTACACATAATATACAGAAAGTATTACAGTACATCATACATATGACATGCAATTTGTACTTATAAGGTCATTGCAGGGTCAAGATGAGGTCCAGACCATTCTAAACTCTACGGTTAAACGTCCAGGTGTCTCGTCTTTTGAATCATATATTGTAGTTTTATGTCGGCCAATTAAGGACATATTCAGAGCATGGAGCACAGACAGAAAGAACGACACTCGTAGGTTATATACATATATTATAAGGGGGATGCGTAGTCAACTTGAAGTTCAAATCGGCATAAAATTCGTCATTTAATTAAAATTGAATTCATTCTACGTGCGTGTTTTCAAACTTGGATATTTAGAGGAGAAAAGGATGATTATTTATTTGGTACATAAGATATGCACTGGAGACTAATACGAATATATCCTTAGTGTTATGTAGGATGAGCTTCGCTCAAGCTCTTAATCCGCATAACACTTCAGCTAGTTCTAGTCAAGTAGTCGTGGTAACGAATAATGACTAATCGAGGTAATAAACTTGTGCGCAGTAACTTGCGTCGCATGAAATTTGGAGGCCAGAGCCTGAGAGCCCTTTGTTTCTCCCATGAAAATAGTTGGGTAAGGGTAACTCAATTAAAGAATGATGATAGACACTCCCACTCCCGGGTGCTGCCAAATCAAAGAGGTCATAGAAACTAGATACTACGTGAGTACGCTATCACAAACTCCGAAAAATTGCAAAAGAGGTGACACGAATTCAGCACACATACATAATATATTAACAATGCAAAATCCAAACTGGGCATTGACATCTCAACGGTAAAGATACTATGTAAATAAATATATACTATACATATACAGTATACATACATACATACATAATTTGACTGTACACTTTGACCAAAACACTTTTAATGTATTCCGCCTATTCAAATTTAATGTAAACAAGTCTATCTAGGACTATAATATCGACTTATTTTATTAGATTACCACAGGTGCACACACTACTACAATATATACAATACATCATGTAATGCATAGTAACATGAATCATGGAATGGGGAAATGAAGGCAAAAACAAAATGAAGAAATGTTGGAGAGGATTACATATAGATATAAACTTATATTACCTGTACCTATGTATATACATCATATGCATGGACAAGTAAAGGAGAGAGATTGGCTGACTTGGACACAGCGATAGCAATTGTCAATCGCCCGTTTTGCACCGATTACATGAACGTCGGACGCATGTATATAGAAAGGGGAATGAGAATAACAAATAAATAAATCATGAAAATGCCCAGATGTACGATAGCTATACACAGAGTCCTTGTGACTGTCTGGTGGCAACTAAAACAATAAAAACACTTTATGCACACACGATATCAACACATACTAGGATATGCATATAGTGTACATAGCTATACCCATGTCTACTTTATTATGCTCCACGAAATTATCTAACGAGCAAACAAAGTAAACTATCATTATTTGATTTTGGTTTGTATAACAGACAGAGCGAATTTGAGTGTGAAACTATGATAATATATACAGGACAGGCTTGTATAAACTTCAGAAATACAATAAGTATCCATTCTCAAGAATTTAAATAAATAATTTTGATAGCTCGTACTTTTATATAGGGCAAAGGGCAATCATGTACAATGTAATATCTTACATAGACACGTTTGTACATATGAATAATTACAATAATTCTAGTATAGTATGTGTCACAATGTGAACATGGGTATGATACATACATACTGCTGGTCTTTCAAATACTGTATGTATATATGATTATTCAATATGTACTTTTTCCCTTTCGACAAGTACACATAATATGTACAGGTGTAAGAGTTCACTGTATTCGCACTTTTTGTGTAAGTAAACACTCTACACTCTACTTCTCTACATATATCCGTTTCGTTTTCTTTTGTCTCTTTCAATCGCCAACCTTTTGCCATAATTGATTGGTGTAGGTTAGGACTCGAAAACGATGCCGGTACATACGAACGAATGTATGTGTACGTACATATATATTATACATGTGCACAAGTAAACCCCCTTGACAACTGTTGTGAAATAATCAATTAAGAGGAACAAACTCTAAATAGCGTATATTGAATTATTTTTTCCTAGAACCTCCTCCACCAACACATACTAAATACAATGGTCAGGCTATATTATCAATCTTAGCAGTCAATTTTAATAATGCGGCAATATGGAAATATAGAGGGGCATCAAACAAATTGGCAGTACAGTTACGCTCATAATACAGTCTCAAGACAGTGCAAAGAAATTAAAGTATAACTCAATGTCCAACAAAAAAAGTCTACCATATTTTGAAAAAACACAGAGAAAACTCCAAAAAAGTTGAAATTACTTCAGTTTGAAAGGTTACCGTGTTTATTTTCCCTTTTCCATCATGGGCATTTTTCCATTTTTTCTCATTTTACCAGAGCAAAACAACGCTTTATCATTGTATATAATGTAACTGGTAGACAAATGCATGCATTGAATTGATTTCAATAACTTTATTTCGACTCGTAAATAACTTATACTCTAGAAGCTTTCCGTTCATATCAGGTAAATTCAGACATAATAAACTTTTGCAAAAAAAACGGAAAGGCAAAATAAATAGGATGAAGCATATACATATACATTGACAAAAGCTTTTCTTTCGTGTTTTTTTATATTTTTCTCCCTTCGGCTTCATCATCATGATGATACTTTCCCTACCTCACTACCGTTTTCTCTCATTCAATCCTATTTCAACCAGCACGTAAACACAACCACCTCCTCCCTTTTCCTTCGGTACAATAACAAGCGTCAATATAGAAGCTTTATCGATCGTGTGCTACACATGAAAACAAACCTTTAGCCTTGTGCTTTCTTTCTGTTCCATAGTACAAAAGTACGAAAATATACGATCGAAAACAGCAACCGACTATACAACGAAGCCTAAGCAACCTGATGTGATGGTGTATTAGGTACTGTATGTGGGCTTTGAGATAGACGTGCTGACTGCTTCCATCCAAAGAGTAAACAAATTTGTGCACACACTCCGAAACGCAAACCTAAAAATATTTCGAAGCGAAAAGTTGAGAAAGAAGGAAAATGCGAACCTGAATCTAACACACAACCAATACCAAGAGACAGATAAACATACAAAATAAAAGGCGAACTCTAATGCTGTATACATTTTTTATACAAGGATTTATTTACATGGCAAAGAACAGAGGAGCAATCATTTACTATATAAAGTAGAGAGTAAGGCAACGAAAGAAAAAATAAACTTGCATATGTTATCGTGTATACTTTAGTCGGAAAATGCAAAATTCTCCAGTTTCAAATACAAAATCAGTGTTTATAACCTATTATATTTTGGCAGAATGAAAAATGAAGGTTGCTCATACTTTTCTTATTCTGTTTTCTGTTTGTGTTCTATTTCAACTTCTCCAGTATAAACACATATACATGCATATTGTACATGTACTTGATTGACAGGTCAGTATACTTTTCGCGTATACGTAAATTATGAGCTTAGTAAAGGAAACGATGGAAAAGAAAGGAGAAAAGATGAAACTTTTAAAAAATCTCTTTCTTATAATGGACAGATACATACATCTATAATCCATATAATATACATTCATTGTATTCAAATTTCAACAGAAATTTTGGGAGAATGAGAGCGTGGAAAAACACTTTAAGATACAATTTATATTCCACTATGTGCAATGCGCACCTAGAAATACCCGTATTTTTGAACTGGAGTTTCTTTTGTGTTGGTTCTTTAAGTTACTTTACCTAACTTTTTATTTCGGCTATAGCCCGAGATTCGAGATACTATTTTATATTACTAAAAAATAGAGAGACATGCACGTTATTATTGGCTTCTATTCAAAATTGACTGCTCCAAAGTCGTTCGTTGACAGAAGCGCATCTAGAGTCGAACCTGAATTCTGTGCATATGTATGCTAGCTGATTCAATGTTAGTTTGTCTGTCTATAAATGAAGTCCTATTTCATTTTTTTGTATTTGTGTAACGAAATTGAAAATTTCGGAACAGAAATTATTAATACCCCGAGACTTATTCATATTACCACAGCTATACATTCCGTAGTGAAGATTTTTCAACAATCGAATATAATAATATTCAAGTTCCCATTGCATGAAGCGAAATTATATTTTTCCACCATGTATGCCTATTACAGAAACTACTAACCCGAGAATGTGTAGACGGGCATTTTTACTTATAGTTTATTACATATACACAACACACATGATCTACATGTAGATAGAAAAAAATAGTTGTCATAATGGCCTGATATTATAAGATACCAGCATAATAGATAAAATCTCGGGACAACATGGCATGACAAAGAAGAGGAAGGCAAAAAATTGACAACGCTCTCTCAAGTATTATGATAAATGTGTTGGTTTTTGGTACAATGTTTATATGGCGTAGAGTATAGAGCTGTCTACAGTTTTTTTATTCACACACTCACTGATTCTCTTTACATATATTATACATTTCATTTTTACTTTGCACTTTAAAAAACGTCTTTCCAATTTTTCCCTTTTTATAAATTTTCATCGTGTTTGCATTCACGTCCTCTACATTTTCAATTTTACTGGGTACTTCATCATACTTCGTCATATAAACACATAAAAAAGGAACGTATCCCAACCTACACGAAAATAAGACATAATTGTTCCACTTTTCAGCAGCAGTAGTGCACAATAAATGCGTGCATCCACTTACTTGAGATTGATTGACTATTCGTTTGAGCCCAAGAAGCGAGAAATAACAAGTGCACCTAAGTGTCATAATATAGCGCTGAACCTCAAAGTGTGGGTTAAATGTTTTACAATATCCTTATCGTAGAAGATATTATAAAATATATGCATCGAGTTTTTTCATACACATAAATAGTTATTTATAACACAACATATTCATGTTTACGGAGTAGCACAAATATTAAAAACATAAATGCTTTTTATACATTATTCTGCTGGTATATTCATATACACTATAAACACTCAGACAGTTGCACATTTTCTGGTGACATTGGTCATGAACATGGTAAACACGACCTTATACTTCCACTTCCACTATAGACACACAAAAGACATGTATGCAAGTCCCCATCTTTTTTCATATGTCTGTGTTTTCCATCCTAAAGATAAAAAGATATACAGCACGTACGTACACATGTATACTTTACATGTGTATGTTTACATGCATATATGTATAAATTTTCGCAACACTGTTACGTCAGCAACTATTTCTACTTTTTCTAGTTCCGTATACTGTACAGAAAATAAAACATATGTACAATGTGTAGCATCCAAAACAGACGCCAACTTTTATTGACACTACAGTTTAATGTAATATCATTATGTACATGACATTTGACATTCACATATTTTCTAAATTCCTACGAAGAACTTAATACTTTACAGGCTTCTTCCCATCTTTTCGGTATGCATATTTACTCTACCCGTAAAATAAATTACCAAAGATTGTGAATAGCAAAAAACATTAACGATTAACGCTCTTTTTCAACTCGAACGATATCAGGACTCGATAACAATAATGATGCAAATGAACCATCTATTTTTCGCTGTATGTGTAAATTGTGTCTCCACAATATTATTCTGCACTTTGTACACATTAAACATGGGAATAGTTTGTGTATACTGTCACATAAACTGTTGTGCATATAAATATTATGAATACCCTCTCCATGCAAACATACAGATCCAATAATAATCTTGTTGGGGAAGGTAATAGAGAGCTGGCTTTATCTTCTACACCAAGTCTATACAGCTTGTCTAAACGTTTGCATATTGCATATAATATACACTTAGCATGCTTATATAATATGTTGACAAAATACCTGGCTTTCATTCCGTAATTAAATGGTCTGTTGTAGCCAAAGAAATATGAATATGAATGCGTATTACACTTTCAAACATTTTTTGTTATGTACAGTCGGCGACTAAAGGAAAATAAATGCATACATACATACACATAGATACATTCCACACCTTTAGCTACACAAGCACTTTTTACAAAGAAAATTAGATATACAGGTTGCCTGTATTGTATAAAATATAAAGGAGACGAAGGTATGGAAAAGTCAAAGTAAAGCCTATCGTATAATGCTCATATATAGGATATTGTGTAATATATTAGGCATTGTATAGACCTGAAGAGCAAACATAATATCACAAGATGATACACGCATGAAATCATTGTGTCTACAGATGTATAAAACGACCGCAAAATTGCTTCCCTGATATAATAAGATAATGCATGATGAAGATGACTAAGTAAAAATTCAAAGTCAAAGCCAAGTGGTAGAAAAAAACCTCTTTGATGTACAATATTTAGTTTTTAAACATATACTTCATAAGGATTCACTACTTATTCTGCATTCATTTTGCATCTATATAATATAAAGACGGTACATACATTATACATTATGCATACACATATTATGGTATATATTAGAATGAAGCTCTAAAAAATCGAAATCATTTTTCTTCCTTTCGTTTTCGCTAACAGTGTCTATATTATATATAATTATGTGAATTTTTGTGTGAATTTTACACATGAACACTTACATTTCATACTTGATGAAAAAAAATGTAATGATGGAAATCACGACGCAAGTTCTGCCTGTAACTTGTTTCCATATTGTGCTTTATACTATGTAAAATCCTTTAAACAAGGTTTTTCCCTTAGTTTTTTACCATCTCAACTACTGCTGCACTGCAGTAGATGTATAGTAGACACAAATGACTTGCAATGCATGCGTATTTCAAGAAATAGTTGCGTAAGCCTATGGTTAACTGTAGGAGATCAACATTTTCAGTTTTTGCATGTTATCAAGGTGTCATAAAAAACAAATTGTCTAAATTAATGAGCGTAACTGCAGCTATGTATATTGATTATGAAAATGTGTACTCAGCCACAATATCGATACCCTATCATTGACCACAAACTTTAAAATGCTTGTATCTTATAGAAATCCATAAATTGAAAATTTATGAGATTATCGCTATTTTGCTGAACAAAACCCTTGGATACATAAATATTTATCATGCTAAATTACAATAATTGACAGCTTTTACTTGCATTTTTTGAAACTACGGTGAAAAGTAAGAAACTAAATGTATGTAAGTACATTGGTTTAATGGTTTCTCTGTTTCATTGTGAGCGCATCATACATATTCAGAATTAAGAAAATAAGTATGTATTATGAAATTCATATCCTTTCTTAGTTCTCTGAAATAAATACATTTTGTTCCTTTTTTCTAAAAGAATTTTACTTTGAAGTAGACTTCAAGGTAGTAAATGTTTTTTATATGTGCATAATACGCATAATGGCATTTGCAAAAAAATCAAAGCAATTTGCTCTTCACACGCGTGTAAACCAGAGTGATCCACCCCTAATGTAGAATCCCAAAACGGGGAAACAATTCATCTCTTAGGTCTAAAAAACTTTTCATTAATGAGAAAACATCTCTTAATACATAAATACAATCCGTAAATATCTGGAGGTGGCTAAATGTATTACACTTAAGGACTATCTAAAAGGACGTCCGGGTTTTGGCGAAAGACAAACAGTACAATACGATGCTTGTATGTATGCGTAAAATGTGCCCCATGCATATTTTGTGAGTTGAAAAAATAAAAAGTACCTTGGAGGAAGTGTATTTGATTGGACTGCAGTTTCATCTGAGGTAGTTTCCGAAGTTTGAGATCCATCGGTTGTTTTCTCTTCCGAATCACTCTTGACTTTGCTGGGTGTGTCATCAGCCTCATTTGCACTGCTAACATTGGTAACCTCCTCTTCTTTTGAGGGAGTTGAGGAGCCAAGGCTTTCTTCTTCTCCTTTGGGTTCCATCCTGTATCACCAAATAAATATTGTACACGCATTATAATTTTTTCATAATTTATAATATTTAATTACTAAATAATGTAAATTTTCCACAGTATCCAATTTTTTAGTACATAGAATGCAGTTTGGTTTTTTAAATGCTTTGTACAATTGGCAAGTGCGACTGACTTATTTTCCTATTGGTACTAATATTAACTGACATTACACATTAGACACAGATGAACATTTTTAAATAATCATCTCAGTTATTTGCAACTAATATTCATTACCATGATTGAGTTTTACCTCCGAATCCTAGGCTAATGAGAGGACTTGAATTCGGGGGTCAGCACTAACACATTTTCTAATAACCAATGACCAGAATTCCGGTTCTTCTCGTTGTGTAACACTTAAGCTTAGGGTTGAAAACGAATTGATTCAAATAAATCTCGAATTTGTATCGTTACCTTCAATATTTGATTGAAAATTAAGTTGAATCTTTACTGATGCTGTAACTTGTTATTTTGCTAGTAAGCACTAATTTGTTGATCCTATTTGTTAGTTCCCAAACTATAAGTTTAGCAAAGCATCATTAGTTAGAAAATAAAGAATTACATACACTGTTCAGGTTAAATACTTTTGAGTCATATTATAATGTGGTAGACAAACTTAAAATTGAAAAAATAATCGGAATAATCACTTTATTTATTGCTATTATCACCTAACATGCCATTTTTTTATTACCATTACTATACTGCTATCACATTCGATATGTTCGATTGTAAGCAGCAAAAGCACTTCTGTATATCTTTAACTTATATCAATTATATCAACTGTGGATTGACAACTCACGCATTTTTGATACAGAAATGATAACAACTTACGGCATTGTATGATGCACGTACATTGTACATACGCGCTATTGAGAGAAAGAGAGAAGCAGCTAACTGTTACGCAAGAGAAAGAGTATAGTATCAATCTAATGTTGCTCTCCTTCACTTCTCACTTTCATCTGGCATTGAATTACATATTATACCTATTACAAACCTTTGACCTTGTCCCCTCATTTTCGTTTCTGTGTTTTAAAGGTCTTTACTATTGTTTCAACTTTAAGCTGCTAATATAATTATTGATATCATTTTTCCGTTTCATTGATATTTTATAATCGCATAATATGCGTTAACCATAATAATATAATAATATGCAGAAACGTTAAGTTTATGATACAACTAATGACAATGTTTCAATTTTTGTGTCCGTACGCGATTCTTTATGTGACACTGTATAACATAAACAGACATTTACATTCATGAACGTATCAGTGTACGTTTTAGCAATGATCTTTGGTAACTATCTACACATTACATTATACTATTATTAACGAAACACGCGGTTTCGTTTTCATTTAATTAAAGTTGCGGGATTCGAAAAATTTGATAACTCCATAAATCAAAGGATAGGAATTTCTACCACCTAATATACATTCTTTGAAAAAGTACAAGACATCATGTTTCTGTCCCTATATTTAGTCACCAAGAGATATGAAAACAGTTAATTTTATGATTTACAGTTGATACGACGAAATCACTTATAAACAATACGCCAAAGTATTTTTAAAAATAACGTCTAGAAAACTGAAACTCATATCGTATAATACCTATACTAACTACATACTATCGCCTTGAGATTTCAAAACTATGGAAATATAGTTAATATACAAAGATTTTTTAGTAAAAATCAGACCTGCAGACTTCTTTTCTAAGAGTATACACTTGCAAAGATTAGAAACTCCAACAGCATAATATTATCCTATAATAGCATGTCCTATTCTTTAAACTCGAATGTACGAATATATAATTCGAAAAGTGCCTTGATTCATTTCCTTCCTTTGGTTTGGTTAGGTCAACGCAAATATGGTCAGGATGAACCTTTTGGTGGGGTAAATCACGTTTTCTTACTGTACTTTTTTCTTAACATACAAATGAGAGTATTATGTGTAAAATCAGTGCGTGCAAAGTGCGTCAGTATGTCTTATACATTCGTATACTATACACAGTCAGTTTATAATGCGTACGTGCATAGTTTAAGCAAAAAAGGAAAATCTATTCCATTGCATTATACGATGCGTGTATTGAAATTGATGGTAATATCTTCAAGTTAAGGAGTCATACACAATTATATGGAAAAGAGAGAGAGAGAGAGAGAGAGCGGACAAGAGCGAGATTGTTATTTGCTTGTAATACATACATCGGTATCTATGTATGGAAGAGGTGGGAGGTAACTCACATATGACACTAAAAAGACACATGTATGTATATACTAGCGGATAATCCTACAAAGCAGATCACATGCTGTAGAAAAAGAAAAAGATGAAGTTAGGGAAACTTTAACTATCTACATACATAGAACCTTAATAAGCAGATAGGTACATACATGACATAAAATACTATAAATTCCAACCTGTGTATCTTGCTTATTTACAACAATAAAACAATATGTGCGTTTGTATTTTTGTTCTGTATATATACTATATACCTACAAACAACGTTATTTACCACGAAAAACATTACTCGTATAATAATCATTCGTAATATACTTGGCATACAGAAGGGTGTTTCATTCCATTAGAATTTATCTATACTTGAACTATACTTGATTAAATCAACTCGTTGTTGAGGTCAAAGGAGTACTGGAGATACTGATGTTTTCCGAAACCGAAACTTTGTGTTGGATCCATAAGGATGTATAACAATAATTTTAAACGTAGAAAAACATTTTACAGTTTTGTTCTACAATGGATTAATTTTAGGCATCTAGCACACTCATCTGGCTTGCATCTTCCTATCATAACACATTCTTCAGAAGGTTTGCATATTATTATACATTATTGATGGTTATTTTATATTATTTCTGCCTTGTCAGTTTTTCAAAAACAAAATGTATAATGAAAGTATACAAAGAAAAATATAATAACTGTGAAAATCTGTTTTCGGAGATCGGTTTTTAAAGGATTATAAAACGTGGCCCATTACTTGATGAATAAGCCCTTCGAGTAGCAAGTAAATCACATGAACTATTATTTCCGGTCATGGGTTTGATTTTGGAATAAAAACATTTACTTATTGTGCTGCTGTTTGCTAACAATCAAATGAAACACCCTTGTGTAAAGATCCATGTATATAAATATTTATAGCAAACACAAATATGTATGCATCATAATATGTACACAGTTATGTATGCACGTTTCCATTTTCCATGTATTTCATCTGTATTTTTATAGTATATGGGACAAAATAATTAGTGGTTGCTTTTCAGGGGAAAATGAAATGGCATTGCACTTCCAGACAAAATAAGTGTAACAGAGTATTGTGGCTATCAAATTGCATGTATGATGGAAATGTAAACATACAATATACATATTATACCTATTTGTGTTCGCTGTTGGCATGCATATTTAACTATATTATTGTGTATTGGAAATTGGAAAAAGTCTCCTGTCCAGCCTGTCCCCTATTTCCTATAAATCGATATACATAAATAATGTGTACATGTCAATGATCTCGGGTACACATATGAACACACAAGTGTACTTATATTAGGCGATAATTTCGTTGTACACATTACGGTTGGAGAGTCAGTTACTTTCGTTGAATACTATAATTATAATGGAGCTTCTAAACAACCACAAAAAGTATACAACACATCATTCCTTTTCTACATTTTAGAATCTACTCTCATTTGATAGGTGCTACATTTTACGAAAATAATTCTTTAGAAACAACCTATAACAAATAGCACTAGTTAAATTTATGCTTATGTACGTAAGTATGGTAAATAAAAAATGATTAAAGTAATAATAATATTTAACGGAGCAAATGTCTTACTTTTCTTGGCTGGTTTCAGCACTGTCAGTCGTTT
>JAQIVE010005870.1:0-12262 GCA_034698285.1 Sminthurinus bimaculatus | reverse complement strand
CACACTCCTATACAGTACATACATACATACACATAACATTGCATTGTACATACATATAATATTACATTACACTGCTCCTATTAAATGTAAATGGACTCTACACCATAACAAAACATAGCATAACGTGGCATAACATAGTGACAGTCTATAGAGAAAATGCCGGTATATTTCCTCAACACGCGGAGACCTGCATATAGGTAGATATATAATATATATATATATTTATGTGTGTGTAATATTATTTAATTCTAAGAGCTATTGCTCTCCGGCCTTTTTTTTCCTTTCCCTCCGTCATTCTTTGGCTTGTTTGTTCGTTCGTTCTTTCGTTCGTTCGTTCGTTGGTACGGTTGGAACACTTCTTCTTCACTTGGGTCTCCCTCCTTTGCCTTTATATTTATCTCCCTCCGTCCTGCTGTTGCTGCTCCTTCCTTCTTCTACTTGTTCTTCTTCTTCTTCTTGCTTTTCTTTTTCTTGGTCGTCTTCGTGCTTTAAAAGTGGAGTAAAAAAGGTGCTCTCCGTTCATTTGAACTCAGTTCAAGTCTCAGCTTGTTTTTAGCCGATTGCATAAGCATACATTGGAAAGAACGAGAACAGAACAGAACAGAACAGAGAAAGAACCAAGGAAAAGAAAGAAAAGTCGTTGTTTGTGTGCATGTTGTCGTTCGTTTCCCTCCCAAGTTTTTTCTTTCAAAAATTCAACCTAAATTCACAGGAGAGAGAGAGGGAAACTCGAGGGAGAGAGCAAACAAAGGAGCGAAGGGTCTGTTCCTTTTTCTTTCTTTCTTTCTTTCTCTCTTCCTTCGTTTCGATTCTTCTTTTTCTTTGCCGAGGGTCAGTGAATGGTTAATGCGGTAGTCAGATGGAAAAATACATACGTACATACAAAATACAAACTCATCTCTATACATATATATAATATACACAATATTATGTATGAAGGTTAATGCTATGGTATGATATGATATAACCATAATTTTTTCACCGTCTTTGTGTGTTATGTACATTTTATAAAGAATTTCGAGGCGATTGCTTCAGACACTTGTACAGTGTACAGCTGCACCCTTAAGGAATAAAATCATAGTAGTCATACCTACTTATGCGTATACCTGTACAATACACTTATTACACAGTACACACACACACACACACATAACAGACAGACATCCTCCCTTCACCTTGTTCGGCACAAATGTATGGGCACGGGAGAGAACTTTAAATTTCAATTCCTCAGTGTTTTTGAGTGTTTATTAAGTTTTTTTCCCTTCCGTAGACCGACGAGCCTTTAGCCCTAGCCGTTGTCCTTACGATGATGCCAAACCTATAGGATGAAGTGGTGGTACATATATTATTCAGTGGAGAATTCCATCCATCCATCCATCTACCGAATGCATATATCATATATATACATATCCATGTAGTTTCCGATACCCATAAGTCTAACTATGATGCACTATATCCTCTATTTCATCCATGTATTTTTGTAGACTCACCATCGTCGTCCGTTCCACACTTTCATCCCATCCATACTATTCCAGGAAGGATTCTTTTTTCTTCTCTTCTCAATATGCCTCCGTGTATTTTGCTCCTTTAATAAAAATACGTTGCTCTAAACCTTTCCAGCAATTTTAAATTGCCGGTTGGTCCATACTCCACACTATGTATGTATGTATTAGTATTATTTACAGGAGAGACGGCGGATGAACTCTGGAATTCTTGAACCTTGAGGAGGAAAAGTTTGGGAAAACGTTTGCCTGGCTTTTTGGATACTTTTCCATCAGCATCAAATCGTCAGTTAGTTCGTTGCACCATAATAATAGGAAGCCAAGTCTATTTATTTTCAAATTTCAAAGGCCCGAACCTCATACTTTGTACATTTTACATTTTACCCAGAACTACACATTACACATATTACTTAGGTCAGATGAAGATAAGGCCAAGGCATCATCTCGATTCTCAATAAGTATATGATGTATGGAAATGTACAATATCAAGGAACCCCCGAATACCGATGCTACTTTAATTCTCCCCTTAACCAAGTACAGACACATGTGTGTACATCATATTTACAATGTACAGTTGGTAATAGCTCAAAGCACATACCTGAAGAACAGATGATAATCACAATATAGAGATATCTAGGAAATCTACCGCATTTTTAAATGAAAAGATGATGGGGAGAAAAAAGACGAAAGGGAGAAAATGATATTTTATTAGATATTTTTGGTACTTGGGGCTATGAGTTACCAAGTTACTATGTATATCTGTACTATTTATAAATACAAGCCATTTATTTATATCAGATTTGATGAGAGGGAGGATAGTTCAAGATTATGTCATAAAAGTGTCTTTAAATTTTTAAATTGGTAATTGGAGCACTTTTTCTCCACGCAAAGACCTTTTTTTCTCCTTTGTATTTGTATTTATTACATTATATCATAGCACATATAACATATCCCATTGTATTATATCAATGCTTGAAAATCCATACAGCATCATCAGCTGAGGAAATTTTCCTGCCATAATACTGTATATACTGCCTCTTATTGATTACTATTTGGTATGATCCTTCGTTCTTAGGGCCGCATTACATTCCATTACATTTCTGAGACCGTTGTGCATTCTATAAAGGATAATAACGGACAGATGAATCACACACCTCCAGACCAGTCCAGTAAACAGACTGATATCAGACTTGTATTATTATTATGATTAAGTACATAGAAACGCTTTGTACAACAGATAATTTTGCTGTTTGGGATCAAAAGCAAAAGTATGAGGTAATACGTGATTATGATAAAAAATATAATTGTACATACACGTACAAACCTCAACTACATACATACATACATACATTACAGAAGGCAACTATGTTGTGTTAGAAAAGATTGTACGTGTAAACTCTGTACATTGTACATTTTACTTGCATGGATATAACCTCGTATTTTTCAAGAGGAAAGATGAGACTACAGAAGGGCATTTCATTACCATCGTGGTAAAAACACACAGATACAAACAAAATGTGATATTGTTTTTCCTGTTTACCTCACACAATTCTGGGTTTTATCCACACAAAGTTTATGTTATTACACGGTTAGCTAAAGAATTTTTGTTCTATTTGTTGTTCGTCCTTTGAACCAAAAGAGGTTCCAAAATTCCGAAAACTGGTCAAAATTTATTTTTGAGTTAGCTATAGATTCACTGAAAAGTCTAGGGCATATTATTGCAAGACTTTCCAAGTACTTCACAACACTAATGGAATTCCCTTCTGTCTTAGCCCCACAATCACTTGCCTGTTGCTAACTCCAACTTTGATCAACTCCTCAATACTGAATTTATACTGTTTACTGTATGTGTACATACAGTGTACTTACAATGTAATACATCTAAGGAGAAATAGCAAACAAAGCAGCATACTTTTGGATTTTGGATTACTTTTCGATTTGGAGTTCCAACTGTAAATTGTCGATACGTTACGATATGATTTGATTTTTTGTGTGTACATGTACATTGTACATGTATCTACTGTAAACCCTACTTTCAATATAAATTCACAGTCTGAAAATGCATGTGTGTAATAGTCCATAATCTCTAACTACTTATGTATACATACACCATGAGTACTATGCATATTACTTATATATCATTTTCGATCAAAGCGAGAACTAAAGTTCAACTACCTTTTTATGTTATTTTGCTCTGGGTGAGTATCAGTATTGAATTGACTGTGATTATGGCGATGATGATGATGAGAGTGAAGTGAGCAGTGTATTTTCTATATGTTTTATCCGTATCTGTAGACATAGGTGGATAAATATTACAAATAATATTATTTATATACGTGAGTATTATGCCTCTATATATGCAAGTAGACACAGTGCATGCATAGGCTATTATATTATGCATCTCTATGCACCGCTTTTTTAAATTGACTCCACATACACATATACACACACTCACCCTCTATTGAATTGAAAATACCCAATGTGCCTTGCATTATCTGTAGTGTACAGTGTATAGTGTGTGCACAACATGAAGTCGGAATTCTATCATGTATGTATACGTACATACTTTTATTAATCGTACAATCATCATCCATATGTATGTACAGTACATTGTATATATAATAGTTGTAGAGTTTGTTTCTCTGATTTTGTAGTGTATATACACTTTACACCATACACAGAGTACACAAAGAGTGCCATAGTAAACAGTAAATAGAGATTACACACACACATGTATCTATCTGTACATAAAGTACATGCATACATATGTACATATAAATGTATATTATATTAACGCATCTATGTATAGACATTCCATTGCACTTGACGTATCTACACAATGTACGACAGTTTGTTCACTCCCGTACTCAGGCTTGACTTGAGTTGACTCGATTTTAATTGACTTGATTTGATTTCTGTGGTGTGGTGTGACATATCAAACTGTAGTTACAATACATACATATGTATACACATGTACAAAGTTTTGGTGATTGTTTTGGGGTTTTCTTTGCATTGCGCCATATTTTCTCCGCGGAATATTTCGTCGTCCAGCGTGAAGACAGTTCTATATGAGATATCTGTCGTAAATAATTTACCAAACGATTATACCCGTCTATGTTTGATTTGTATACTGTATTTAATGCACATACGCACCTTTCATATCATCAATATGTTGGGCATATAATTCGAGAGTCTGGAGACAGCTATACGTGTGTACTATACATGTATGCATATCTTTTGCATCGGTATGTTCGGTAATATTGTATTTATTTTCGTGGAAATGACATGCACAAATGACGACGAACGTACCAAGAGTAAAACTAAGAAGACACTGCAGAGCAGGAACAAGAACGAGGAACTCAACTTAAACGGAGGAACGGGGAAAAGATTAAGGAGAACCGACTAGTACGAAAAGTCGTACGCACACAAATAATATCTATAGCAACTGGTGGTGGTAGAGGCGGCGGTAGTCGGAGTAGGGAATTTGTTGAATTTCAATCCCATCCAATCCAGTTCAAGTCTCCAGTAATCCACCACACAGTATTTGGTACACAGTTGATATATTCAACGTTCATATTGCTCAGACATACATCTTATGCACATATAACATACATAGTGTGTACACGATAATAACTTGTAGAGTGTAGATAGATTGTACTGAGCAAACATAACAGCGAGAGAGAGAAAAGAGCAAGAATTATGGGAATTGGAATAATGGAGAGTGTGGCGTAAGCTAAATTTAAAAGTCGTTTACCTGCCGCCGACAACACATACACACATAGGCAAGAAAAGAGATGAAATGAGGCAAAAATGAAAAGAGAGCAACCAATCCACAAATGTATATTGATGAATATACACTGTATATGTATGTGTGTATATTTAAGGTCGCGACCCAAACGAACCAAACGTCACATAAAATACCTACAATAATAACAACAATGATGAAGGAGAGAGAGAGAGAGAGGACAGGAGAGGAAGAAAAAATAAATAGAAGAGGGCACAAAGTTATATGGCCAAGTAGTTAGCCCAAGATTCATGAAGGACATCCTAGTGTGCGACTCAGGGCTTCCTCTTCCCTTAACCATCTATCTCCTTTTCTCCCTAGCTCATCACCATAGTAGTAATGATAATAATAATAATGATAAAGTCTCCAAAAATCCACACTTTGGAAGTCAATAATAACTATATTGTATATTATAAAGTACGGGTGAGAGAGCAATAGTACAAAGACAAATACAAATAATATGAACACGCCGAGAGACATTACACAAGTCAAACTCAAGACAAAGCCAAAAGCTAGAGAGAGTCAAATTGTCGAGTCAAAAGGGGAAAGAAGCGTAAGAATTATTCTTGATGTACCGTATAAGCTCTTTTAGTAGTACTGTATCATTAAGTCAAATTTTCGTCATAGAGTATATGTACATGTAATACAATCAAACGGGAAAATCTATGGCATGTACTACTACATGAAGCTGTACTACTAAAAGAGCTTATACGGTACTCGTATTTTATAATATTATGGAGTGGTGGACTGGAAGATCGAATTTAAATTGGATCGGAATGCCATGCACCATATGTTTAGTATTATCCTTATTATTACTATTATGAGGTTATGAAGCATTTCCAGGGAAGGAAGGAAGAAAGGCTTGTGTTTGTTTCTACTGTTCAAGCTCGCAGTACATGAACTAATACGAAGTATGAACAATCATATTTGGTTTTAGTTGGTGGGGATTCTACGTTTTGGACTGTGTCTGTCTGTCTATCTATCTCTCCGTGCCCATTTTAATTAGCCCGTTTAGGTTCCAAACTATTAACTTCAAGTTTTATATATATTTACAAGTGAACCTTTCATGAATGGTCAATGGTCACTATGGACTATTAAAATCTTTTACTATTATTACTTTGACAGCTCGTTTTTGTTCCTTTTCTTCTTGCTGCTCCTCCGCTCCTGTTCCTTTCCATTGTCAAGGCAGTTCATAGTGTGAATGCGTAAAGACAATCGAGCATATATTTCCGAGCAAATTCATTGTAAATGGCAAGTGATACATGATGCTGTGTTTACTATTATATATTTATATTGTATATTGGTTGACCTTTAGCTTTAGGGTCACTTCGTGGAAAAGGCACGCTAATTCAACAATACATGTATATAATAAATTGAAATTTTCAGCCCATCTTCCAGCCAGTTACCTAGGAAGGGTTGGTCGGTATGTACATATACATATATTTGAATACAGGTTCAATTGTTGGAGAGCCTTTATTGACTCTTTTTTAACCTAACCATCCATCCATATACCAGGCTATTTTCAATTTTCTTTCAGTATTTCATAAATATCTATAGATGATATATTTTCTTTGACCCTCTCAAAGTTATATACATACTTTTCTTCTTATTCTTATTTCTATTCTTCGCCTTGTTCTTTTTCTTCTTCTTCTTCTTCTTCTGGTTCATCATCATCAATCCTTGCGCCTCATGAATATTCACAGAATTTGTAGTAAACCATCATATAAACTACAAGCTACAAGGACATGACTAAGTAAGTGTCGTCGTCTTCTTCTTTGTCTCCTTCGTCTTCACACTACAAGATATGCATGTATGTATATATGAACAACCCAAGCAAAATATCATACCCTTGTAAACATCCCTTTTCTTGGCTTTCCGTTTAGCCATCTTTTCTTCCTTTTATCCATTTTCTTGTAATAGCTGGTTACTCAGAACTGAGAAATTTAAATGTGTCCTGACGAATTTTATCTGTACTTTCCACACATGATTTACATTTCGTTTCCCTCATTCCCTTCCTCTATCTTTTTATTTTTACCAGTGTACATATTAGCAGAGTATATATGTGCATGCATGTAAAATGTACAGAAGGGACAAACATATGTATACGTAAATATGTTGATAGTTGATACGGGTATGTATGGATGGGTTCGTGTGTAGTTGTGCGTGGAATACACTTGACAGCCCCGTTTGCTACACACATAAAACTGTGCGAAAATGTGTGTGCTGTGCAGCATTTCAGCATTTGTTTATATGAATTAAGTGTGCATGTATGTACGTGAGAGTTTTGTAGCCGGGTTGTAAATTTTTGTGAATAGTTCAAAATGTGACGGAAAATGGACATACTGAAACACTTGAACGCGTAATATTAGTGGACAAAACGTAATTTGTGTTGTCATGGCTCATTTTGTCTATGACTTTTACTATTTTGTTTGGTATTGTGCATTCGGTTATCTTTAGGTTTTTGAGTCGGTTTAGGACAAAAATCTCACTGCAATGACATTGACTATTTGACTTGACCTAAGGGATTGTCATTTGCCCTTCCATATTCTCATACTTTATATGAGCTTCGACATAAATTGTAACTAAATAAATCATTAGCATCATAGACATGGACGAGAACAGACGGCTTATATTTTTCCTCTTACTTTTTGCATGAATTTCATTCTGAGCTATCAACAATATGTATATTATATTATACGAAAATGTCAATTCACAATCACGAATGAGTATTTCTTAACGATAGTTAACTACAATTAACAGGAATATTTAAGAAAACAACACTTTTAATATTGTTATCTTAAACACGGAGAATGGATACGAAAATGAATTCGATGCAAGACAAAAAATATTTGAATGATAATATTTTTTGGCGCGCTTTGTGAAACTTTTACAACACTAAGCAGCATCGAGTGAAACTTCAATGATAAATAATATCTCCGAATCGAAGAATACGTCAACCATTACGATTCACAAATTTCTACACAAATATTCGACGCCGTTCAGACTAATAAGTGGTTGGCTGGTCATTTTTAGTAATAAAGAAAAACATCGTGGACGGCGGTTTACGTAAAAGTCAAAACCTACATTCAAGGTATTCGAAATTACCAAAATTTCAACGCTTCTTTTCCGTTTTCTCTGACCAGGAGGTGATTTTAGCAACACAGAATGCTTAATGTCAAAAAATTCGATGTGGAAATTCGGCAAAACTGTCAAAATCTTTTAGCTGATGCTTCATTCAGCAGATAAATTGTGCTGCATACCACAACACTGAAATCTGGGCAATGTTTCATTTAACGATCTTTTAAAATACCCACGCATCTTTTTAGATTTCAGACACATGCATGAATGCCTTCATTTCTACAGAAAAACCGTTGTACAGTCACGGCATATTTTTCAAACCACAAAAAAAGGAGATTTATTACCAGCTTTTTTATTTTTGCAGTCTACTGTAGGGAGATTTGCGGAAAAGGCAAGCGAATGTACGGAACACTGACCCCGGTTCGTGGTTTGTTTTGCCAAAACGTGGTCACCAGATGAAATCAATAAAGATTTAGAGGTCATTTTTGCCGCTCAGACTAATAAGTCGTCGGAAATGTATCTGACAATTACTAGTTTCGACGAGTTTGGTGCTTCGAGAACGGTCGTTTTAACTGGGCAACATTCATACGCCGTAGGTTAAAAAATTCAAAGCCTGCATTTTTCGCGTATCCATGATTATCCACATGCTACAAATTTTTTGCGGGATTTGGACGCCTTTTTTCAGTTTTCTCTCTTTCCAGCTCATATCTTCTGTGACAGATCTCAAGTTGTTGTAAAATGAGCTGTTTAATGCCAATTTTTTCATTTTGGAACAAAATGTAAAAACGATTTAGCTGGCACTTTAACCCAGCAGGAAAAAAACCGACTGTCAAAGCACCATAAAGCTGTATTTGACGACCGTTTTATTTATTATTTTTTTTGCTCCATGGTAGCTTCATTTTTTCTGAACATATGTGGCACAGCGATTGTACATGAACTTTTGTTCTATGCACAAAAAAACGAAATATTTTTGGGATTTTGCAACGTGTCAAACTCCGTTTATATCCGTGTCGGACTTTCTTATTTGCTTTTTAAAGGTACGCAGAATTGTTTTCAAGATGTCTGCCATAAGAATGCGCGGTGTCAAAACTAAAATCAACCAACCACTGCAATCTTGACATGAGAGACAGGCAAGCCGTCTCAGTTTTTACTGTTCGGCATCGAATTTCGATCAATTTTATAAAATCCGGCATCTCTTGTCGAGTAGCTGATGGCTGTTATTTTTATTGCGTACAGCTTAAAGCTAAAAGGCACCTTCCACTGCAGTGAGGGCGGAGCTCCAGAGTAAAAATCTACAATCGGCGTCCCACTGTTTCACAAAGCTGTTGCAAATGTAGAACCAAAATCACTTTGATATTTGAGCTGATACAAGTCTCGAAAGAATCCGACGCCGTTCAGACTAATTAGTCGTCGGCTCGTATGTTCAGACACATAGTTGAACTCCAATTATCAGCATTTCTAATAAGCAACTGCGCTTTAAGCTGCGCTAAAGTCCCATAGAATAGCTAAAAAAGATTCAAAACCTGCATTTGGGCTTATCCTAAATTACCAACTCGACAAAAAAGTAAAGAATTGTTTCTAGAATTTTAATTTCTAACCAATATTCTAATTGATCGAGAAATTGTACCGAATTCAGAGATTAAAAATGTCAAATTCTGGATAAAATGGCATGAATTACGTCGATTCTGCTACAGTTTTCAGCGTGGCGTGGATTGTACAGGAAAATTGAGGTTTCAAGCTGAAAGAATTTTCTTGGTTTTTTCGGCAGTCTTTGTCTTTCTGATTTGGGTTGAAGGGTATCTTTACAAAGATTTTTACCCGCTATCAGTATCATGAAGACGATTGAGAGACAAGAGAAACCAACCTTTGCTATCACGGTAATCAAGTGTCGTTATATTTTACTGTGCGGCGTCGAACTTTTACTATTTTCATACCAAAATTCGTCTACTGTTGGGAGCTCAATATGCAAAAATTTGACGCCGTTCAGTGGTTTTTTTGCCAAAACATTTATCAACAGTGAATAAAGTATGGGTTGCATTGTTTGATGATGCCAGAAACGCAAATTTCTGTCATGGGACAAATTCTGTGAGCATTTGAATAGATTTTTCGTTGGAAACAAAGACGGGGTAATAATATGAGATCCAATCTCCATCATTGGAGCAATCTCATATTGTACTAAACGACGTCGAATTTCGATCTGTTTTCTAGTTGTCTTTCATATCAACTATCAGGATTAGCTGCTTGTTGGGAGTTTTGAGCACAACTTGGCCTAAAAAATACTGAATGCGTTTATTGGAAACCCTAAAAAAACGCAGAAATAACTAATTCCCAATGCAAGTGCCCGTCTAGGATTCCTCTGAAATCTACACAATTTTCTAGACTTTTCACCCGCAGATTTTGAAAAACAGGTCAATCTTTGCAACAGGCATTTTCTCTTTACCCGAATTCAGAATAAATCTCTGCATTGTCAATAAATAAATAAATTCTAAATGAATTCATGAGAAGCCCTGACAAAAATCGTATGTGGGTTTTTAATGGGACCAGGAAACGCCGAAAGTCAAAAACTACGGCTGAAAATTCTGTAATGAATAAAGAAAGTAGTCATAAAGTTGATCAAAATTTTCCTGCTGGCCATCTCATAAAGTCTATGGTTTGCTCACAATTAATGCTTGAACGTTCTAAAAGGACTGTTTCTACCTGTTTTGGGTCATCAGCGATTTTTTATTTTACACAATTTGTGTTTGCGGGTTTTCAAAGCTGCTTTTCTATTTCCTGTCGCTAGGAAAAAATTTTAGTACCGAACAGAAATATGTCTCAAAAAATCAATGTAAAAGTTTAGGCAATCAAAATACGATTCTTCTTCGCCACTGTAGGAAACAAAATTTTGCACATTTCACTGTGCGGCGTCGAATTTTCACCTGTTTCATTTTGTCTTCGTATTAAGCATCAGGATTAACCTTTTGCTAGGAACTTTGCAGAAGAGTCAAGTGAACGGAACTTTGACGCCGGCCAAAGAGTTTTTAGCTTAAGCGCGGCTTTTATAGCCTAAGAATTCAAAACGTTCTTGATCAATTCCTCACTGAATTTTCCCGTAAATTGTCCGTAAACTTAAATACAATTTTTTTTAATACTTTTTATGTCTACTCATTTCTTATTACATGATTCTTTTTACTGTTCAAGTTTTTCAAATCCTGACAAATTGCACTCGGAAAACCTCAATTTTTTAGCACTTTGTAGATTTTGACCTCCAGAAATTGGAAATTTGGGTCATTCTGCTTAATATGCATTTTTCCATTTCAGGGATTTCGAATCAATCCTCAATCGATGGATTTAGGGTCAATTGTCTGGAATTCTGAGGCTTTTTTAAATTCCAGGTGAAATGCAAAAAATTACTTCAGTCATATATTTTAGGTAATTTGAAAAGCTGGGTGTCAAACTCGAAGAATTCGATTTTGACCTATACCATTTGCATTTTAAAGGCATGAGGATTCGTATTGAGGATTTCTGTCAAACACGTACATATGTATACGTAAGGTGACAACATTGAAGTGGATTGCAGATTACAAACTCTGTGTATAGAAAGTTGCCGCGGCATATTTTACTGTCCGGCATCGATCTTCAACGCTTCTCGCATTCGGAATAATTTTTTATTATTGCTGGAAACTGCAGAAAAGTCAACAACTTTGACGCCGACCAGAGATTTTGTAGCCAAAACGGTTTGCTACCAGTCACAGACTTCTTTGCGTGGAAAATATGAAAATTGTTTCTACACGAAGTTTTGTAACCCAGATAGCAAACTATATCTGTTGGATATCCTATAAGGAGGTGGCTGATATCCCATGGATGTCTTGATTTGGAGCTCAAACATCTGTGGGATATCCTAGGGAAGTACAAATGT
>JAQIVE010005869.1:0-12262 GCA_034698285.1 Sminthurinus bimaculatus | reverse complement strand
ATATATTCTTGGCATTTACAAGTCTGTTTCAGCACCGAATCTATTTTTCGTGGTAATTTTTTCCGCTGTCAGTCTTAAAATTTATTTTCAGCAATTACTGTAAATTATTTTTACACATGCGTCAAAAATAAAATTTTCTGCCTAATTGACTAAGTATTTCAAAAAAATCATAAGTATTGGCCTTTTTCGCTTAAATTTTCATAATTTTCATGATTTTTGTACTATTGCAATACATTTTAATACAAGAAAGATAAATTGTACTGCAATAAAAAACTTGAGAGAAAAATTCGAATTGTTCTAAAAACCGCTGAATCAACTGCTTCGAATAATGCGTTTCTTCACTCGGAAATGCAATTCAAGAGCAAGGGCTGTGAAATAAGAAGTCAAAAGTGTGTGAGAGCTCCACAAGTACTCGATGGTAAAATAAAGCCCGGAAAAGATGATGAAAATGATGTAAAACATGAAAATTAGGTGAACATCGGAGTCCTTAAAGGCGAGCGGTCGGAACTCTGAAACTTCTTCCATCTTCTCTTGAATTTCTTTTGTTATTGTACGTCTTGGACTGATTCGAATCTCTTGCCATTGTGACCAAAGATTGTGAATCCCCGAAACAAGCAGCATTTTTAGCCTTTTTGCGACTCGTCCCCAGTCCTGGTAATTGATGTCCATGTTCAAGATGAGCCAGCGGGGATCCACCAGATCAAGGTCCAATACGTTCTTCTGGTTGTGTGCAAACTTGAGCTGGGTTCGATTCCGCCTCATTTCTCTTCGGAAGAATGCCCAGTAAAAGTCAAACTCATCTCTCGGCGCGAGAAACATGGCTGGATTTTTGCCATTCAGTTTACGGCGAATTAGCTGCGGCAGCTGGCTGTAGCAGGTCAACCTTGTGTTGTGGTGTAGGGCTAAAATCTGGGCAAACTCCCGACACTCTGGAACTTGCGCACAAGCAGAGTCTCTGAATTTAATGTTGTACCAGTCGAGACAACGTTGGGAACAATCGCGGACGACATTGTTTAAATGAAAAATGTGTTTCCACCGAGCAAAGGGCGCGGCTCCCGGCTCGCACTCAATTTCTCGGGTCCATTCAAAGGCATGAGTGATCCCGAAATTTGAATATTCGATCAATGTTTTAGTAGAGGCGGAAGGACATTCAAAATTGGGTAGGACAAAATGTACCGAAAAGTTGGTTGTTCTGTTCAGCAACTTTGCTTTGTAGGTCATTGAGTTATCCATTTTTTCTAGGCCGACGGCCTTTTCTTGATAGGTCCGAATAAAATCCTGGACAAACTGCCACTGCGTTTCATAGGGGAAGGGCAGGGTGTAACTAGATTTGACGATGCCTCGATATCCGTTTGTTATCACGATGGCACCTAGCAGCCAACCTCCAACAATCAGCAATAAACCTCTTCTTTTTGTTCCGAGGGCCCAATGATCTAGGTAACAAGGTTGCTCGATCAAGATTCGAAAAATTGCGTACAAAACTTTCATCAGATTTTTAACAAAATCTGAGAATTTTCTCAAGGCAATCTTTAAAGGAACGTTAAAAAATGGGAGATTTCGATAAATTGAAGCAGTTCTTCGAGGAGTTACAGGATCCGGAAAAGAATGCAAATTGAACTGCTTAAGCAGTATCTTGGAGATTGCCGTGATCAAGGCAGATATGATCAGGCAAGTCCAGAGACTGCTTTGAAAGGGCTGGAAATAAATGTCAAGAGAGGTTTTTATCTGATACAACCTGTCCGAAGTGATCAGGACCCAGGTCGTTTCTCCAACAAGAAAAACTTCTCGGACCATTAAATTATCTATAGAAAGATCTAATTTGTATGTTAGGAGATTTTCATGGTCATCTTCGGTAATCACGTGTAGAAATTTAGGGATATCTTTTGGGGATATCACATCCTGATTTTGAAGTTGTCGATGAACAAAACTAAAGTTTAGTGGGGATAGTAGGCAAAATTTTGTAGCCTCCTTCAGGTCAACGGGCCCCTTCCGGTCGAAGGGTGCGCGGCAATTTTTGTATGAAGCAAGTGCAAACTTTTTCCAGTATTCGGTTAGGTCCGGTCGGTTAACAGGGAGTTTAGACAGTTGTGGAATCAGGAAGGCGATGGGAGCCCTAACCGATGAATCTACCTGATAAGAGACTTGTAGCATATTGTTATAGCAGTTCTCTTGGTTTATCGGGTTTTCGAAATTTCTTCCATCACAGCTGAACGAAATACCAAGATCTGAGGAGGAGGGAACACAAAATGGGCAAAAAAACAGACCTTCTTCAACGTGTCCTCGTTTTTTCGGCGTTCCATCATTGGTATACATTAGAATGTACGTTTTGAGATCCGTGGGCCATAATCTGTCATACACTGTTGCGGCCCACTCATCGAAGTCTTGGAGGATCTGACCAGCGCCCTCATGTTTTTGCACAATAAGCAGGGTCATTTGGTATTTTTCTGAAATAAGCTCCAGGCCCAACTGTATCTGGTACAATTTGTTGCGTGCTATCAAAAACCGGGAGTCATATAGCACAACTTTTAGTTGCCAAGGGGCCAAAAGGATCACATGGATGAAGCAGTATACTCTTCGCCGCGGTGCAAGTCCCCGATTTTTTCGCTGGTCGTCCGGAGGTTCCGGGAAGAGTGAATCACCTTTTATGGTTTTACAACGTTGCTTGTTGTTTTTGTTGGACGCTCGGCCATTTTTGGGACATGACCTAGTTTTCCTTCCGATGATGGACGGCCAGTTTAGGCCGACAAAGTCAAATATGGGCCAGTATTCGATGAAGTGAAAAGCGCAGCGCTGATCTTTTTGTGTCATTTGCTGAATTATCGGAATCAGGTCGACGAGATTTGGTGGTTGTGGTGATGAGTCAATCAAGGTCAGAGTATTTGTGAGCACGATGAGCATAAAAAATTGGGTAGTCCCAGCTAAAAAACGAAAGTCCTTTTTCATTTTCCTGTTGTCTGGAATAAGAACGAATAATTTAAAAGAAAACTTATCAAAATATGACAGCAAGAGGTTATTGTGGGTATTTGCTTTTGGCGATTCTAGGAAAATACAGGGTTAGCCAAATTACAGCAAATCGACAGCTTCGTGAGTGATTTGCATGACAAAACAGTACGGACTTGGTATCCTCTTCCGGTATGCACAAAATGTTAGTACGCTTGAAACATACTTTTTATAATATGGGTTTCCTTATTTTTTTCACAGGTGTTTTAACTTGACAAGCATTCACAACTTACCGTTATAGTCACGACATTGACAGTTTTTACAGGCGTAATAAAATATGCACAAGAACTAGAACCGGGAAGTTAAAAATGTCTTCCTCCTTCCGCAGGTCAAATGTTTCAGGTTGTTTAAAGTTATTTTTTTAAAAAAGAAAAAAACAGCTGGTAGGCAAAGAACTGTGCTATAGTGGCACAAATAAATTTTCGGCCGAACAGCGCGCCGGTACTGGACACCATTCCGAAAGAAATCGTTTAAATAAGATTATAAAATTGACTTAGCCCTTGCTGTTTTGATGTAGTCAACAGAACTTATGAATTGCACTCAACTATAATTAAAGGATTAACTTGCAGGGTTTAAAGCGATGGCTCAAAATTTCGACGCCGGACATTAAATTTCGTCCTTCAGCGCCGCATTTTCTTCAATCAGAATAATGATGCAGGCGGAACGGAATAACTCCATGCTAACCATAATTTGAAGCTCTGTGATTGTCAAAGAATAAAAAACAGTAAAAACAATTCTTTTTAAAATTTTCATTATATATGATCGTGGGATGATTAACACTACGTTTCCTGTTGTAGATAGTCAATTTTGCTGACAAGTGCTTTTTTTCGAATTTCCACGTTCATGCAAAAAATATTGGAAAAACTAAATTTTCGGTGCAATCAAAAACTGACAAAAATACGAAAAGTATCTAAAGAATATCTGGCAGTTTCAGCTTTACTTGTGTTGCCCTGACAACTGCCGAACCAGTTGTTTCTTCTTTACAACTATTTATGTCACATTGGCACATTACAAAGCTGCACAAAAGCAATCAAAACACAATTTTCTGGAATTTTCAAAATTTTATAAAATTTAGAGCTTCCGGCGCCATAAACCCCGATTCCTGACCTTTTGGTCGTGACGCAGTCCAGTAAAGATGACTGTCTAAATCTCCGAGGGTATTTACTTCCCTCGATTTTCCCATCTTAATGCCAAAATCAAAATCTAAAGTAAAATCTAAACCCAAAACTGGATCAAGGAAGCCGTCGAAAAAGGTAAAATGTCGGTATTCATGAATATTCTATAGCAACATTTTTCAGAAAATTTCGGTTGCAATCTCTTATTGCCAAACTTTACGATTGACCTCAAATTTTACCTTTACAGTCTCTGAGCAAGAAGAAAAAAGATGACGGCTATGACTCCAGGGACTCGGAGTGCTCTGACGACGACGACTGCACCGATAGCGAGAAGGCCAAAAGAAATTCTCGGGGTCGAGGAAGTAAAAACTGGAAATCTTTCCCTTCTGACAGTTGTGACGATGGTGAAGGCGGGGATGAAAACTGCAACGACAGCACCGATGACAGCGTCCGTAGCAAAGGCCATGTTCGTTCTGGGGGCGGCTGCTGCCACTGCCAAGAGCAGCAGCAGCAAGCTGGACCTTCTTTCCAAGATCAAATTGCGCGCTGCATCTGCTGTAGAAACAAGATAAACTTCCAGCTGCCATGTGGCCTCGCCGCGGCCTTGCGCGGCTTCAATCGTGACTGTCCGTTTGCGGGTCCTCACGTTCAAGTATCGAATCACAATGTCCCGATGGCCGTCGACCCTGGACCGCCGGGCCCTGCCTGCTATCCTCTCAAATGCAAGCCGACGCCCTATTGGGAGCGGGAGATTGTCAAGTATAACCCCGATGGAAAATATGACCCCAAAATTGAAGAGAAGGGCGAAACCGGGTGGCCAAATCTGTTTCCGGACAAGGAGTCGAAAAATCAGAAAAACAAAAGTCGGAATGAACAATCAGGAAAGAAGAAGCGTTGTAAGAAAAAAGACGATGAGGAGCAGCCGGTGGTCATCGGAGAACCGTGCAATGCATACCGCTGCTATAAAGGTCAAAGTTCAACTATTTAGGTCATCAACGTAGATAACTAGTTTTATTGGTATTGAAGAAAAATTCTTGAATTTTAAAAAATATTGATACAGATCCTTGTCTACCCTGTGGTCTGGCCTATTGTACGCCGAAACACCCGCGAAAGCGCCCGCTCCCGCCCTGCCCGCAGAAATTTCCCATTAAGCCGCGAAGGATCTGTCTCGGGCAACTTGAAGAGGGGGAGGAGCCGACACCAGGTCAAATTGAGGCGGCAATTGCAACTGGACTGCCCCCTGGTGCGATGGGGGTTGTGGCCTTTTCCCAGGGTTTTAACAACTGTGGTGGAAATTGTCCAGGAGTTGGAAATAGTGGTATGGCGGGATCAATGAGTCAAGGTCAAGTTCCGGGTCAGATGGGTCAAAGTTGTATGGGACAATGTCAAATGGGTTTAGGTCAGATGTGGCAGCGACCAATAAGTCAAGGTCAAGGTTGCATGGGTCAAGGGCAGATGGGTCAACGTTTTGGAGGTCAAAGTCCAATGGCACAAGGTTGTATGGGAAGAGGAATGGGTCAAGATCAGATGGGTCAACCCTGTGGTCAAAATTTGGGCCAAGGTCAATTTGGTCAAGGAGGTCAATCTTGTCCGCAAGTGTATGAGCAGACGCCTTACCCAAATGCGGCGGTCAATGTAAATTTTAGTGCAAAGCTGCCTCCTTCGAAAAAGAGGAAGTTTCCTGATGAATGGATCCAGGTGTTGCCCCTGTGTGACTCGAGCAAGCCGCCGAAAAGTAAGAAGGACAAGAATTCGAGGAAGAAGAGTAAGGGCGGCGGGTCGAGTTCAAACTCAAAAAGTCAGTCGGATTCATCGGACGGTTATGACGACGGATAGACGACATGCAGGCTCTTTGAGCCCTACGGGATTTGCTATTGCATCTTGGCCGAGCCGAATCCTTGTGCGGTCGCTGAAAAAATTTTCAAAATTACTTGGTCGGTTTTGTGGTCGAATGCACCAAACCGATTTCTTAAAATAAAATGTCTTTAAGGAGAAACATTACACGGCGCAATTTAATTTGTTAGGACTTTTTATTGTATATACTTTCGGTTATTAGAAACTTTAGTTCTTATAGTAAAATCTACAAGCAATAACATAATTCACCAAATAAGTACCTAACCCGCAAAGATAATTACCCTCCCCCTTTTAGTTACCCTGTAGTCAAGAAAGTATTCTAATACCCAGGGTATTTATTTGGTGAAATACAATAATCGTCCATTAGACTGTGTGACATTAGAACTGGCAGTCGTGAACCATTTATCTCATTCGGCGTCGAAATCCTTTTTTTTACAATGTTAGGATCCATCTATAATTTTTGCCACGACATCGAGCGGTGAAAAACTTTGACGCCACTTGCCGATTTTGACAGTGAAACTGCAGGGCTCAAGATTAATAGTTCTGTCAGATGACTTTTCTCTGCACTCTCCAATTAACGGTTAAAAACTAATAACCGTTTTAAATACCCGTATTTCTAATCGTTTGCAATTGCAATATACATAGTGCGAAGTTCATCTCCGAAAAAGTTTTATACTATAGATAAGCCTACTATGCACTTTTCTTTTTTCACGTGAAAACGGCAAAAATTTTGAGCAAAATTATCTCACTTGAAAACTCATGTTGCTTCGGTTAAAAAACGAAAATTTCAAAAAAAAATCGTCGGAAACCCATCAAAAGGAGTTTTGCCTGCGTGTGTTTTTTAAATCCAGGAGACAACTGAAATGTTTCCGATTTGAGTTGAAAAATTCTTCGTTTAAAAGTTTAAAAATTGGTAATTTTTAAAACGGCCCTGAACACTTACATTCAAGTAAGAGCCGTAGAAAATTCAGATACAGCACGGTACCCACATAACGTAACTGACGCCGAAATTCAAGCCTCTCTGAATAATAAGAAAAAATGAAAGAGCGAGAAGCCATCCTGCCCTGCGAGTAAACCGTAAAACAGGGCAAGAAAGATCGAGTCACTTCGAGGTATCGGACTCCAATCAAAGGACTGGGCAACCTCAATGTTTTTCACCTACTTTCTTTAAGTCCCGCATTTTTCTAGACAGGCATCCACAATTACGGTGTATTGATCTCGTTCATACGCCTTTTTTATTCGATCCCTCCAACCTTCCCATCGGGCATAGACGCCTCTTTCAAAAAGTCTCGAGAAAGAACCGGAGATAATATCTGCGTTCGCAATACGAAACTCCCAAAATTTTGGAGAGTACCAAAATTTTTCTCTCGAAGAAAGCAGTTGTCTGTGAAGAAACTTTGTTAGAACTTGGTCCGACTGAGATTCTTTGGAAACCATCGCAATTTTATTCGCCGG
Source organism: Sminthurinus bimaculatus (assembly GCA_034698285.1). Classification (NCBI taxonomy): domain Eukaryota; kingdom Metazoa; phylum Arthropoda; class Collembola; order Symphypleona; family Katiannidae; genus Sminthurinus; species Sminthurinus bimaculatus. The sequence goes on along the minus strand of JAQIVE010005869.1, from coordinate 4,838 downwards.
TGAAAGTAGACGCAATAAGAATTGGGTTGACTTTAAATTCTCGGGACTTTTCTTTAAATGATCCGTCAGCATCTTATTGTTCTTCAAAAAACGCGAAGAACCTCCAAATTTTTGGTCATTCCCGGTAAAGCCGCGCTTGTCATGGAGCTCTTGCGAATTTTTGAGAGTTATGTAAGTTTTGAAAGTTGCTTCAATGTTATATCCTTCGGAAATCAGCATTTCTAGGGATTTGCCTCCCTTTTCAGCAGAGGGAACCACGCGGTAGCTCTGCAACATGTTTTGGTAAAGACAACCTAGGTTGGCACCCAAAATTGTCCAAAGAAAGGTGACCGAAGCGACCACTCTCATCCTAATTCTGGTCACCTTGAGCATTTCTTGCTGTGAAACTGGAGGAGCAGGGTGCTGATTAATTACAGGGCAATATCCGAACGATTCTGCTTGTGGACTTTGGACCACGTTTTGAAGAAAAAGAGCAGGATTAAAATTGTTACCACCAAAAAAATCCACACGAATGTTGTAAAAGGTCGAACCAAATCATAAAAATTTGTTTGTACAGAAATCCTTGGGCTGTTTAAATTTTTAACGGAGTCTGCTCAACGGTCTGTTGAAATCGCCGGGTTGTGTCTAGTTTTTGCTATGCCTCGAGTAAACAACAACATGAGGATTTCATCGTCAGAGGTACATGATAATTAGCTCTCAAATGGTGAGTCTATTCCTAAAACACCGAAATATTCCTTTAATTCTTAAGAAAAAATATTTCCTATTGGTCAGAAACATGCGGAAAGCCGGAAACAATTATGCAGTGTATATATGTTTTGTACGCCTTGCAGTATTTCGACGCCGTTCATGACATTCATTGCGATGCGGGACAGCTGTTACATCCAGAAATCGAACTTTTCAACAGTTATTAAACGGAGTTCAACGTACAAAACAGCAAATGTCATGAACGGCGTCGAAGTACAACCAAGTGTGGAGAGCGAGTCGTTGTTGGCAATGCAAACAATTTTATTCCTATACACTTGGAACCTTCCCATTGACCTTGACCTTGACCCGTTCATCCTCTCTGAGTGGGCACTTGTACTCAAGAAACTGGTCATAATGCTGCTCAGTTTGAAAAAATAAAAATTTCCGACCGAGTAAAATGGGACACCCGGCGTGAAGCGTCTTGTAGTCCGGCTCGCCTGACCCTATAACATTGTACCAAATTATGAGGGACCCTCCGATGGGTTGAGCAGCAGCCCCAATAGCTGGAAACGCCGTTTGCCCGCCTAACTCGGTGTTTTCCAGCTAAAATTGAAAAAAAAAACAATTTTAACATGAACAAAATACTACACAAAAATTTAATTTTTTTAAAAAAAAATTCGGTAAAAGGCTTACAAAAACCTGATGGAAACTAAAACTGTCCCCCGATGGGCCGCACGGAACTTCTTTTGTGCAAATCTGTAAAATTTCTTCATTTAAAAAACTTGGTTTTCACAAATTTTTTGTAGGTTTATTTTTTACGATAATATTTCTTATTTTTGCCCCCTCACCGAGTCAATGTGTGGATTCACGAGCCCCCCAAAAGCGTACAAACTAAAGGAGTAGGTGGCTGATTTGTTATTGATTTTGGGCACCTTTCGAATGTGGTCGTCAATGCGACCCATGTCGAACACCTGTTCCGTGGCATAGTGGTCCATGGAAATTTTTGAGTCCGAATTTTCCAGTATCCACTCATTATCTTTTACCTTCTGGTATGAACCTCGGTAAAGTTGACCCTGCACTTGATCCTCCACCTGTTTAAGCCTTTGTGGACCGCTCACGTTGTACACTTGCACAACATCCGGATTTCGGGAGAGAAACTCCATTTTCATGGGCCCGATCAGGTAGAACAAACTTTGGTGATATTCGTACCAGCAGAAAAGGCGGGATTTTTCAAGCGGGGTTTGAAAATTTTCCCCGAGACACAAAGACTTGAATCTATTCAACATATCGGCATCATATTCTTCTACTGGGGAATTTCCCCGGTGACGCCAGCTTGGGGACGACTCCATATCTTGAGATTGCTTCTTCAAAATTTTTTGCCAATTTTGTTCACGGCGCTGCTCAAACCGCTGGATTTGCTCCTCAAGACCTTTGGCAAATTTTGACGAGGTAACTTTTTCATTTTGAATGTTCAACTCACTTAAAAACCACGCAAAAGTTTCGTCCCAAGACTGAGAGACAAGAAAGTTGTGCTGTAAAAAAACGGACAAATTAACAAAATCTTTTTCCAAAGTTGAACAATGGGTTGAGATTAAAATTCAAAAATGCAGGGCTTAAATTTTTAACCATCTTTACCAACTTTTTTAATGGCCTTAATCAGTTTTTGTTGAACAACTTTTGGCTCAATCGTGTCATCCTTTCCATTCGTCAACCGTTTTTGGGCCTCCCACAACCATTGAATGGCCAGTGCGTATTCTTCCTGCTGGATGGCGCCACGAGCTATATGTTCACAGTGAACGGCGTCAAACTGCACGCCGGTTGAAATTCCCCGCAGCTCCCCGCGGGAATATTCCGGTACTTTTAAGTTGTACCAATGATACAGTCTCAAAATGCTCTTTTGGGCCTCCTTCAAATCCGTTGAATCCGGTAAAATTTCCGGCAGAAGCCCTTTAAAAGTTTCTATAGTATTTATTTAAAACCAAAAAAATAAAGGCGGCGTTACTTTTTACCAATGTAATAATTAAAAATGCAATTTGAGAATAAAAAGCTGTACAAAGTATTATTACCAAGAATTTCTGTCCCAAATTTCAGTTTCAGCATCGACTTGAGTTTGGGGATCTTGAACAAAAATCGGTGAAGAATTCGAAAAGCTGACAGTGGATTCTCCGCAATAGCCCGTGCTGTATGACCATCGCATTTTTTTATCCAGCTGCCTGGATCTTCTTGTGGTATCGGATTTTTGACGAGATTTTTATCCAGCGGCCGGTCTGGCAGACCTCGGTAGACATCAGAAATGTACCTGCTCAAGTTTGACGCCAGTTAGTTTATTATAACGTAAAATTCGTATTTATTGTATGCATACTTTACTTGTAATTTACTTGCGGATCAATCTCTCATCTGCATCCGTTTTGTTTCCTTCCGTCAGTTCCAGCAGAAACTGGACAATTTTAAAGTCCGTCTCGGCCAATTTCTCCAGTCCTTGGATATTCACCCCATAGTGAAGTTGGCTGGCACCGGCCGGCGGAAAAATTGTTTGTTCAACCAAAATCAGAAGAAGCAGGGGCTGTAGGATAGTAAAAAACCGAAAACAGGGCCATGTGGACATTTTTATATTTAATTTAGTCCACAACAACACACGGCAGGTATAAGTATTACTTTTATCGTCGCTTAATTTAATTGTTGTTTGTTTGTTAATTTTTTATATTAAATAAATAAACGGAAACAAGCTTGAAAACAATTGCCCATTTGTTTTTTACATAAAACACCTTAACATACCTTTAGTTTGGTTTAGTGGAGTTTTTGATTTCGCTACATACAAGCAATCCTGAAAATTCACTGTTTAAACTTAAAAGCAAACAAGAAAATATGAATTGCTACCAAACGATGAAGACTTGGTGATTTTTATTCAAAACTCAAGGAAATTTAAAAGAGGGACAAAAATCAGGCAATTTGGTACAACAAACGCAACTTTGGTCCCAACATTTTCTGTTGTAAAAATGGTTTTTCCCTTATCGTTGGTGCAATCCACCCCCTTGATCATGGAATCATCGAGATATCTCTTGAGCCACGACATCCTGCCGTCACACACAAATCGATTGCCTTTGACGCTTAGAAGATTTACTGGACCCCGGGGAAAGAGAATTTCTTTGAAAACATCCTCGGGCAAATATTCCAGCTGATTGTTCTCCATACTCAGGTCACATTTGACCTTTTGAGGATCTTTGACCGAGATGAACCCAGGCTGCAAGCTGTTGCTACTCTTGTCAATCTTTAGTTGATTCTTGCTCAGGTCGATTACCGCAGGGTAGGTGAGGTCAGCTGAGGGGTCAAGGTCAAGGTGAAAGGCTCCCTTGTCAACCTTCTTGATTTTGTTCCCCGTCAACTTAATCGTGGTCAAGAATTTGTGACCTTTAAAGACTCCTTCGTGAAGGTTTTCGATCTGACCGTCGATCAGGCTTAGGAACTTCAGCTTGATGTGTGCGGTCAGGTCAGGGATGAGGGGTGACCCTTTTGGGACATTTTTGATGTTGACTGATCCACTCACGAAAAGTTCTTCAGGGCCCGTTTGGGGATCCATATAGCTCAACAGGTTGCCCACATCTTGGTTGGACAAGGGCGTACCAACGACCCGGATCTCGTTGACCTGCATTTTGTTGGCCCCCGTCGATTTTAAGATAGTTTTGAGGTTGGGGTTGTCGAAAAGGAAGAGTTTGGAGATCTTTCCCGGAATCAGGGAGGTCAGGTCAAGAGAGATCAAAGTGGAACTCGATTTGCTGATTGTTAGTGTATTAAGAAACAAAGTTGGGTCGGAGTTGACCCCACGGACGGCGGTAATAAAATCGTTTAGTTGACCTTGACTTGACAGGGAGGAGCAGGTCAGGACTCCGGTCGTTTCTAGGTCAGAGTCTGTACGGCAGCTGCAGAATTCGCTAATATTTTTGGGCGGGCATTCAAATGTTTGAGCGCTGGTGCCAGGAGGGCACAAGGTCAAGGTCAGGATTATTCCCAGTATTGGGATTGTGGTGAAAACGGAAGAAAAGGGTGAGCGAATCATGATTACAAGTCGGCCACCTATCCTTAATCCAGAAAACAAGGCAAGTTAATAAAGCGTAAGGAAAAATTTTAATTCCTGTTTAAGAAGAACAAGAATGAGA